>JAIKVE010000805.1:0-16033 GCA_024679115.1 Phytophthora pistaciae | reverse complement strand
CTACAGGATTCGTGTTTTCGCTTGCCGGTGGTGCCGTGTCATGGATGTCACGCCGCCAATCGAGTGTAGCCCTCTCAACGGCCGAGGTCGAGTACGTTGCCGCCTGTGAGGCTGCAATGGAGGCTGTTGCTGCCAGCAACATTTTGCAGGAGGTACTACCTCAACGAAGTGTGAAGCTGAAGCTTGGTATTGATAATCAGGCTGCGCATGTTCTGGCTACGAACCCTACCTACAGTCGTCGCACTCGACACATCGAGCTTCGATGGCACTTTGTGCGCGAACAAGTGGAGAAGGGCACGATTGACCTTCACAAGGTGAAAGGTGCCGAGAACCCGGCTGATGCGTTTACGAAGCCACTGGACAAGCAGCGACTGAAGGACCTACTGTGGCTTGTGGGTGTGACTGGTGACAAGTGATGAAGCAACCCGCTTCACGAAGTGCATTCTGGAGGTCAAAGCTTGTGCTTCGAGGGAGGCGTGTTGGAATGCATATTGCAGGCCAGCTTCAACTGCAGCAAGTTGAAGGATGAGCCTGGGACCTGGACTAGTGGTAAGACATGCATTCTCAGAGAACCAGGTCCCTGTATGAGAAAGGGGCAAAGGCCCGTCGGAGCTGGCAGCAGCTCCACCGCTAATCTATTTACCTTTCCTTTTGCCTTCTTTCGTGAAGAGCGTTCGGCCGTCGGATCCGGTGCAACGTCCAACACTTCTCGGGCGGCTTCGCCTTCGAGTACTCGACCGAGATGGCCAACTCGGACGGCTCGGGATCGTCCGCTTCGGCGTACCCGTTAACGTCGTACGGCGCGCAGAACTACGGATTGGGCTACTACTCGTCCGAGGACTTTGACGGGATCGACAGCATGTGCTCGTACAACCCCATGTCCAACTCCTACAAACTTTTGACACTGGACAATGACTCGGACTTCTCGTCCGAGTCTTCGTACGATGACTTCACGGCCGACTCGGACCGCTCCAGTCTTCCGGACTGCCCCTCGGGCTTCTCGGCTCTCGCGGACTCCGGACTCGACGTGGGAGTCGGACAGTGTGGAGGACGAGTCGTGTCCATCCGAGGTACTTAACTACAAGTGTTCGGGCCAGATGACCAACGACCCGATCAGCTACGAGGGATCTACATGGAGCGCAGCCAGCGGTGGCACCGCCGAGAGCAGCGGCGACTCGTCGGATACTTCGGCTGTGAGCGAGTCCGTGGTCTCTGCGCTGCTGTTGGGCTCTGTGATCGCTACGCCGCTGTAGACAACGGTATCTGATGTGTCAGTGATAGGTAGGAGGAAATGTAACTCGCAGGAAGTGCTGGTCGATGGCGGATTGCCGATAGAGCGCAGACAATAAACACATTCAAAGCGAATATATTCTAAGCTTACCAGAGTTTGTCCACCTTCATGTGACGCAGTGCCAATTGTACCCGGGGACGCGCCTCGAAAACGAGGAAAACGTGCAGCTCCGTCTACTTTGTCTAACGGGCTAGCGTGGTTATTTGTCTGTCAATGATATTGTCGTCATTTTTGCTATTATTTTTCATGCACCTTGATAAGTAGGATTTGACAAAGTTATAGTGCTCTATTCCACTTCATCCGTGACACCAGTTAGTAATAAAGTGTCTATGTACTATTCCTTGGTTAGTGCTGACCTCTAGGTTTTTGGTGCTCTCTTCCGAATCCATAGTTGGAGGCCCCACAGTCAAAGTACAGCTGGTCATATGCACAGTTTTTCGAGCATCGCCTCAGTAGTATCGCGACTCCTCTGAGCGGATTGAGTAGCATGGCTGTGGTCGGCTGCTCGCTGTTCGGCTACCGGGAGACAGCGTCTTCGACCTGGTTTTGGTTACTCTGGTTTAACCAGCATCTGCCTTCCAGATCATCGAATCAATAAACAAATAGCAACAGTAGTTGCGCTGCATGGTGGAGCCTTCAGTATTCAGCAACGACTCTATCGCTAGCTTCATCCTGGGGGTTGCACCAGACTCAGCAACAACGGTCGAAGTTAGCTCCTGGTAACGGCAACGGGTTCGTTCGCTGGAATGCGGACTGTTGCTTTACCCACACGCCTCACAAGCAATCACTACCGATTGAATATACCGCACTAAGTTCCGGTGCAAGATCCTGTTAGACAACCTACAGCCGCAGGTACTGCTGGATGACGTGCAGCGGTATGTCAAGTATCAGCGCCGCTTCGCCAATAAGAACGAATTTAAATTGCTTCGTATCACCAAGGAGCGCGCACGGGCGCAGCACAAGTACCACATACTAAACCTGGAGTACAAACAGAAGGTGGACAAGAGCAGCGACAGAACACCTTCGGTCAAGGACGTCAAGCCCCGCATGGATCGCGAGCAGCGTAGCGGCGGCGTCGACCACGAGAAACCGAAGATAAGCCCAAGCATGCCAACCGCGCGAGGCGAGGGTGCTAGCCCGCCGTCGGAAGGCTGCCTTCACTGTGGAGGTGCCTACTTGGTTGCTTGAATGCCCCACAGCATCCGAAGAAGATCGGCACCGGGCGCTGGAGAAGCTCCGTTCCCAGCGCGACGGAGGCAGAATGCGGTTTAAGGCTGTGCGGAACAACCAGCGCCAGGGTCCGAAGACCGACGAGGTGCACGTCAACGGAGTGCACGCACGAGGTGGCGGTTGATTTGTTGTTGCAGACTGATGCGGGTATGGTGCGTGTCGCAAGTGTCGCATGCCTGGTTATGGGTGGCGGTGAGTCGGAGTTCTTAAGTGGCGACGAAATGCTCGAGCCACTGGGGATCGATATACACCGACAATTCGAGCAGCTCACCGTTGGGGACGCAGTGATCGACGGCGACCCTTTCGAGTCTGAAGCGCCCCCGGCGGACACCGACGTGGTGGCGCTACGTGAAGATTTCGAGGAGCTGCGACAACTGGTTCTTTTCGTATCAAAACATTTTCGCTATCGACGTTGGTGAAGACCCGCCCGCCAGTGTGAAGTCCCTAACTGTTACGCTGAAGCCAGACGCCGTTCCGTTCCGTGCGAAGCCGCGCAAGTATGCACCCGCACAGCGTGAGTTCCTGCGCAAAGAACTACGGCGACTTGAGGACATCGGATACATCCGCAAGAACAACCACAGCCGCTGGGCATGCGCAGTGGTACCAGTGTCCAAGCACGGGCGCCAGATGGAGTTCCGCATGACTATTTATCACCGACCGGTGAACAAGCAAACCGTGTCGATTGCGGGCGCCGCGCCAAACATGGACACCATCACGCAGAAGCCTATGGGTTCTC
Source organism: Phytophthora pistaciae (assembly GCA_024679115.1). NCBI lineage: Eukaryota > Oomycota > Peronosporomycetes > Peronosporales > Peronosporaceae > Phytophthora > Phytophthora pistaciae. The sequence continues at coordinate 12,776 of JAIKVE010000805.1, read as the reverse complement.
GATCTTCGATTTGTGAAACGTTTTTTTTTTTTTTCAGTCCCCGCTGGCCGAGGCCTGCCAGTAGCTGATGGGCTTCATCTCGGAGGACACGGTGTACTCATCCACGAGGGTACCGCAGGCGGGCATGAACTCATCCGTTAATTTCCAGAACCAGACGCAGAGGACCTTCTCCGACATGCTGTACACTAGCCTTCTGTTGTGGATCGTTGACATCCTTGTGCATGCCAAGTCTGCACGTGCTCTGCTCAAGAGTTTATTTTCGGCCGCATTCGCTCATAAGGTCTGCGGCTGAGTGCTATCAAGAGCTGCCTGTTCAAGAAGAAGGTTAACCCCCCCCCCCCCCCCCCCACTTCGGTCCCTGGCTTTGATCAATATACACCATGTTAAAGCTGTATACTACATGTTAAAAGTATACGTATTTGATCTAACTATTGCCTTCCGTAAGTACGACACATTTCTATAACCTGCGGGAAACTGTTGACACAGACAGACGAACATGTTGTCCAAGACGCCCTCGGATGGGTAGCTAAATTTTAACAGGGTATATATACAACAGCTTGCAGTGGCCTTTTTATTGATGGTGAACAAAAATCAAACACAAGGGCGGGTTTATGCTAGAAGTATCCTATGATTGCATCCCAACATACCAGGCTATGCATGCCTTGAAAACAAAAACCGGTTGTACCTAGCTAGCAATCAAGTGATACGTCCTCCCAACCGCGGGCTAATGGCGCCTCGGCATTATAATAGCACCACGTCCCACTTGGTTTTATTGAACTGGGCCACTTACCCAGGCTGCATTCTCTCTGAAGGGGTGCATATTAATACCTGCAAGCGCAATTTAACCCTTACAGAGCAAACTACAGTGGTTTTTCTTTCCAGCTTACCTCTTCTTTTACATACCCCGGTATATCGGGTGAGATGATTTATGCATTTCGAGTCACTGTGTGCAATCATGTTTCATATCCTGTCTGATCTGATCGAAGTACCCAGAGTAGCACTGTCTCATACGCATGATGGGAAGAACCTTTCCTGTTAGCAACCTGCGCGCAATCAAATAATCAGTCTAATCCACCATTCTCTGCAATTTCCACTCGTTCCTTGCACATGTTTTCACCTACACCTGTGCATTTCACGTAGAAAAAGACATGCTGCTCTTTTTCATAACATGTAGTCATATACAACGTTTGAGTGCGGGGGGGGGGGGGGGGGGGTTAAGTGGTGTGGTCGCATGATCAGCGGTGGCGGCATCTCGCATGATCCGGTACGGCTACACGCGCTCGCGACGCTGCCACTTCCCGTGACTGGCGCAGGCCTACAGCAGTTTCTGTGTGCTGCGGGATGGCTGCGCGACATGCTTATTGACTATGTCCGGGTGGCACAACCGCTACATGAGAAGCTGGAGTCGGTCTTGTGCACGGTGGCCCACACCCGTCGACTCGCGGCAGGCATCAACCTGGAGTAGCCCGAGTAGGGGATCGCGGTGTTTGAGGCGATCCAGTCGCTCATTATATCCTCGCAGCCTCTTGCGGTCCTAAGCGACGAAAGTGATGCCTGTGTCTTCTCGGATGCATCCAAGTCTGGATGGGGCCAGATCGTCACGCAGATCACTCATTGGAACGATGCTCGGGCGCCGTGGGAGCTAGACCACCAACGTTTGGTGTGCAAGAGCTGCACCTTTTCGGGTCCCTCCAAGAACTGGGCCATCATCGACAAGGCGGCATTTCCGGTCATGTGGGCCTGTGTCCACCTGGAGTATCGGCTGCTTCGAAGCCGTGGATTCCGTCTCTACTGCGAGCATCAGAACCCCATTACATGTCTGACCCGTCGGTGGAGCTGAGACGCCACGTTCGAGGGTGACTACAGCGCTGGAATCTCGCGCTTGCTGGACTACCGTATGTGATCGAGCACCTCGCCGGCAATAAGAACGACCGACACAGTAGCTGAATTCACCACTCACTTTGCAAAGACTTGACCTGCACCCCCTCCGATTGCCATGACCAACTTGCCATTCTCAATGGCGGAGCTCCCGTTCACCGCTGCCTTCGAGCTTGTTTGGCCCTCCGCTTTGTCAGCGATGCCGCCAAGCCCTGCGCTACCGGATGCAGTCCGGAGCTGCAGCATGCTCAAGTAACGGAGAAGAACCCGCGGTCCCCGCAACGTGGAGCCGGAAGCACCATCAGCTCTCGAACCCGTCACCCAGCTACCAAGCCCAGCCCAAGGGCATGCTGCTGCTAACGGTTACTGAGCCAGCGTCGTCTGAGAGCTACCAAGAAACGTGGGAGCTAACCCAAATGAACCTTCCGCTCGCCCAAGCGGCGAAACAAGCGCTGAATATGTTCGCTCTAGCTGAGGGGTACGTTGGTGTGCACAAAAGCACATACAAGGACAAAAATGGTGTGCGGCGTCGTGTCGTGTACGGCTGTGGTTGCCACGACGAGAAACGTACTCACCACCGCCATCCTCAGAAGGACCGCCGCCGCAACGTGGCTTCGTGAAAATGTGTCTGCCGAATGGAGGTGAGCGTCGTGCGAGTTCAAGGCCGCGACGGCGAAGCTGTCTGGGCGCCTGAGCACTCTACAACTCGTCACGCAACCCGGCATCGCACCCGGTCCATCGCCGCGAAGCCATGGCGAATGCGCTGCGTTCAACCATAGCGACGGACAATGACACAATAACGCGCGCTACTCAGACTCCCGCTCGTATTTACCATGTAACACCCGGTATTCCTATTATCGCGCGTGATATCTACAACGACCGTGCGAGAGCTGCCACCTCCGTGCTGGGCAACTTCAGTCGTATCGAGTATTCAGTCGACGTGTTGTGAGAAAGCGATTTATGTGTCGCCTACAAATTGGATTGCAACAGCCGTTTGAGTCATCTATTTTTCTCCTACAACGACGTTCGGAGTATTATCGCGAGAATTCGGATATTTTGCTCATGGCTTGCACCTATCGAGCCAACCAGTTCAACATGCCACTTCTGAATATCGTCGGAGTCAGTGATATGAAGACCACGTTGCACGTTGCACAAGCGTTCCTGAACGGGGAGAACAAGGACGATTTTTTGTGGGTGCTTCAGCAGCTGAAGCGGTGGATGCGAGAGGGTGACATTTCACTACCCACTGTAGTTATTGTGTCACGCATCTCGGAGTTCAAGCAACTTCGCGCGTTGAAGGTTACCATGCGACCTTAAAGACATGGCTCGGTTCGTCTAATGAAGACTTGCTCACTATTCACCAGAGATTATGGCATTGGTGGACACAGTCGGTGACGAGATACTGCGCTGCCAAGTCGAGTGCTAAGGTTAAGGTGATCACGAGGCTAGGAGAAGAGAGATTCACACGCGTAGTGAGAAAATGTCCACGAGTATGCGCTGCTCAAGTGTATTGCATTGTCGGCTGAGCTCAACCTCCTCTACTGGCCATGTACTGGGATGTACAGCAAAAGCACCGGGTTGCCTTCATACCGTGACGGTGCTGCTACCCGAAGACTTTCATAGACACTGGTGGGTGCACCGAGACGAAGCTCCGTCGCCGGGAGCATTTCTTTACCCCCACAACGGACCAAAAGTCCCCTAAAATTCCCCTACAAAAAATTGGGGACTTTTTCGATAAAAACTGTTTGTTACTCCCCAAAATCTCTATTACCCCCCCCCCCCCCCAAAAAAAAAAAAAAAAAAATGAATGAATAGCTCTCAGCATCGGGGTCACTAAATCTTAGGCTATTTCTTTGGTGTAATACTCCAGAGGCGCGATAGCGCCTCACCAACGGAGGTGAGCATCCCAGCGAGCCGAGCACTGCACTCGCCAGGAGAGAGAATCTTTATATCGCGAGCGAAGCGAACAGCGGGGCGCCGAAGGGGCACCCAACCAAGCGTAGAGCCTGAGCGCATTCGAGATCGACGTGCTTAGCGTGCATCGGCCCGCGCAGCTTTTCGTAGCAGTCACACAGGTTGAAGTGGAAGCACTGGGACTAGAGCTGCGTTCAGCTTTTGAAGTCTCTATTAAAGACCCACTTCAACTGGGAGGGCAACCAGTGCCCCCATACTTCTAAAGTAACAAATATGTAGGTGTAGGAACCCCTAACGATGAATGCAATCTGCTTCGCCACACAAACACCTCAGACTACTATCAGTGTATCTAACCGTTAGTTCCTCTTGCGGAGCACTGCCGCGCGTAGTACGATGATCTCATGGCATTGCGCGCCATTGCGAACCTCCACGAAGCTCGAGTTTGGCGGTCAGAAATGGTTAACGCGGCGGGTAACGCCGCCGCAGCGAGATGTGTCGATAAAAACAGTATTTTCGCAAGAGCTTAGGGTAGACATCACAAGCGCGTAGTGGCTGTCGCGCACAGCATCTAACGAAGTGATGAGCAATCCGGAGTACTCGTCCAAGATGACATCCAATCTGTCGTCCGAACACTGAGGCCTTCCGCTTTTCAAAGAGCTCCACATTTGGGTTCGTGCGAATCCGATTCGAGCAGCCTTCACCTACACCACAGTTTCCCGTACTGCAGTACACGCCGCTGACAGCTTTTCAGCACCGCAGTGGCAGACAATTGCTCACACACCGGCCGTAGACCAGTTTCACTTCTGGAACTCTAATGTTACTTAGATTTAGGTTATGGGCTTCCTCCAGCATGCGCTCGGCCGAGAGCTACGCGGCGAAGTTGGTGCGGTGCCGCCACGCCACGATGGCGTCCGACTGGTTCTGCATCGCCTACAACTTGCTGCTCTGCGCGAACTTGTACAGCGCCGAGTGCTCCGCCCCCTGCAGCCGGCGATTCGATGGGATCCACCCACGTTGGCCACAGCACGCTGCTACTGGGGTGTCACGGGACGGGGCATCCAAGACCTTTGCGGCGCAGCGCTGACGTTGGTCTCGTTAGGGTCGGGCCTAAAAAATGACGCGCCCGGTGGTCCAAGTATTACAAGCAAAAATTTTGGTCCAGTGGCTATGTCTGGAGCCTACGCCGTCGGATGGATAAACGCAGTCTTTCGACGACCGATGTCCGCATCCTACACCAAAGGCTTTCCGTCTGTGGAGTCTGAAACTCCATGACGTCCGCCGTCCAGCTGCAGAAGTGGTGGCGGTCCTGCACTCGACGTCACTCGCTTGGGCGAAGTGAGATCGATCACTTCTCGCGTGTTGCAACCGGGGCTTCGAAGTTCGGGAGTGCGCAGCACGCAACTAGTCGTCTCCTTAGGCAACGCCGAGGCGTTGATCATCCGAGCACGAGCGCCAATCTGCTGAAAACGTGTGGGCGCCTCGTACACACCACTTTCCAGCGTATATGTGCGCAGCTTTGTCCACTTCGATTCTCCTATTTGCAGCTTGCGGCCATCGACAGTAACGATCTGCCGTATGGTAAGAGGAATTGCTTCTAGCGTGTCGACCTGAATAGGGATCTCGTCGCCTCTTGCAACCTTCAGCACCTTGGCGGCTCGGGGAGCCGGGGATCGCTCAACACCAGCTGGTAGGAGAAATAATCTACCATCTCGCCATAACGCAGCGTCTCGGGCTTCAGCTCGCAAGCCGACAGCCCCATTATGCTGGTGCTTTCTGTGCTCTGAGTGAAGTGTATGCGCTGACCAGTAGTCCAGCGCGTCGACCAGCGGCAAGCTGCTACTTGTGCAGGGCCCTATCTCTCAGAATGGTGCTCACAGTGTCGTCTAAATGTCGCTGTGTTTACGTACAGGCGCTTGTCGTTTAGTTCTGGTGCCTGTTGATAGCACCTCCCGAGCAGATCTTGGACGGTCGGCTTGATCGGCCGTAAATGTACTGAGTTTGTATGCTTGGATCTTCGAGGTCGGAGAGCATCCGTTCGGGATACAGATTACGTATTCAGGATACATGAGCCTCGGTCAGGCAGCCTGGACATCAGCGCGCTTGGTCGGACACTGCATTGGCTCTAGAGGCGTGACTGGCTCGATCTTGGTTCGGCACGCGTGGTCCGGTAGTGTCTTCGATCTTGGTCAACCCTGAATGCGCCTTGGTTATCCCGATTTGGGGTGCTGGGTGCATATCCAGCTATCTCTAGTACTTGGACCCTGGATCCAGCTAAAAGCAGGCCGTCAACGTGGGGCTCGGGCTGAAATCTGGAGCCTCATCGTGTCACGTGATGTTTTGGGCTCCTCTCTTCTGCTTTGAATTCGTTTTTGGCCGCGCCGAATGTCGGTCGTCTTGACCTTGTGTGTGCCACCTGCTTGTCTATACAAAGATGTAGGTAGCCCACTGCTTGCAGACGTCGAAGTTGTGTCGACTGGCAGTTTGATCTCGCCACTACGAAATGCTTCATGAATGGTGCGGACCAAATACGCGGGGTGGAAATACCGGAGCACATCGTTCACAGGAGGCCTACCCTTATTTTGCTGCCCTATGGAGTAAATTACGGCTTGAATGTGGCGGCAGGGAATTTGCAGTTGCTCGGCAACCTTGCAATCCACCTGTCGGTCTCTGTCACTAACGATCTGCATGCACCTACCAGGCCTCGGAAAAAATAATAGCGAACCAGTAATTACTGTATTGTTGCGGTACAGCTATTTAAATTATTGGGTCTTGGCAAAGTCAATAAAATATGATGTTGTACCTATACTACCAGTAAAATACCGGTTTAGAGCGATTTTGTGACGCGGTCGGCTGCGGTCAGTCATTGGGACGACCCCAAGCACATTGCAGCTTAACTTGCGGCCCAGTAGTTCTTCCATCATTCTACAGCTTGACAAGATTGTTCACAACCGTGAAATATGCGCGTTCTTCAACGAGGACAAAGATCAAGGTGACTTTCGCTGCCAGCTTTGCAGTGCCAGCCGCAAGCTGCAAGTTGGTTCCGGGTACAGCAATCTGCTGACCCACCTCAACTCTACGTACTTCGAGGAGACCTACCAGGCGCCAGTGGTTACAGACGCCCCACTCTCGAGCTGTGTGTTCGTCTCCGAGGCGACCCAGCATCAGTACCATTGGCTACAATGGGTTGTGGAGCAAACCATATTGATCTCAGAGGTAGATGACGCCCCCACGAGATCCATGTAAGCCGGAAGCCAATATGTTGACGTTGGACACGCAAACGTGCTTGGCTCACGTCGGCCGCGCGATTGAGAAGAAGCTGGGCTAGTTTTTCGGTGTCGTGGACTCATGGCACGGTACACTACGTGGGTATCTACGGCGTGGCCTTCATGAAAGGCAAGCGTCGTGAGCAACTACTGTCGCTGCCGTCTTCAGTGGACGGTAGTCAAAACGCAGAAGTCCACATTGCCATGTTCGAGTGTGTGCTGGCTCTGTACAACAAGCGTGTCTACATGGTGGTATTTCTGGTTGCTGACATTTGCGCCGCCAACCAGAGCATTGCTACCTTGATGGAGCTGACCCTAGTCGGGTGCGCGAGCCATCGCTACAACTTAGCAGTGAACCGGTACCTGGCTACCTACGACTCCGAGTTTGCCGCTGTCAACACTCTCATGGAGCATCTTCGACATGGCGACGGAAATGGCGAAGTGCACTGATCTCAAACCTAGCAAACATAATGTGACACGTTGGTCATCGACCTTCAATATGGTGTGCCGTTACAAGAGAATCCGTGATTCCAAGCCGCTCGACCTCCTGGAGGAGCTGAAGAAGCTGGACAGTATCCGCAAGACACTGCAGGATGAGAGCACCAGCATGGCCGACGTACGCGCGCTGTTTGACCAAGTCGCTGACGACTATCCGGGTATGGCGAGCCACCTCCGCCCGGGCGCGAAAATCGTACACGACCCGGCATTCGAGGCGGTGCTGGTCAAGATGACAACCAATGTCAAGCTGACGGCGGTGGAAGCTCGTGTTGTGCAACAGTTCGTGGTGGACCCCCCCCCCCCCCCCCCCCTCTCTCTCTCTCTCCTGCCACTAGCGGCAAGAGGAAAGACAGGTCGACGAGCGACTACGCCAGTGAGATCCTCCGAGGAGGTAAGAAGACGGGGGCTTCCGGCGCTGCGTCGGCGACCTACAGTAGTCTGGCTGATGTGGTACCGCCTACCCCGAACACGGTCGAGAGACTCTTCTCACAGTGCAATTTTGTACTTACACCTCAACGGGCTTGTATGGTACCCGCCAACTTCCAGATGCTGGGGTTTCTGCGTGTGAATCGCGATTTAGGGAACGCGAGTTCTCTTCTTGCTCCGAGTAAAAGATAATTGCCTGCGGTTGAGTAACATGTAGGTTGCAGCATATACTGATATTGGCCCAGTTATTATTATTGATGTGCTTCGTTTTGCCGTTATTACTATGCTCGGCCAGTACGAGCAGCACAATAAAATACAGTGTTTCCCTACCCCTGGTACCTACAGCACGCAAGCAATACGTGCACAAGGCCCGGAACACCGAAAGACTACGTGCTCGCATCCACAAAATGCATTGTTGTTGCCTTCAGCACCACTGGTGGATGGACTCCGAATAGAGGAATTCTTTCGCCGTAAGTTGAAGTGGCAGCCCCGTTATCGCCAAGCCACTACGACTCCTCGCCATTTAGCGTGCTGTTGCCCACAACCGTCCAGTTGGTCAGGTCTTCTATCAAATCGATGGGCATTCGATTTTGGGCACGATCGACCCCTTAACGCGACTCACCGTCGCTTCAGTTGATTTTACCGTGCAATTCTGCCTCTGGGGCGCCTTGAGAGTCTTCCGCTCAGTTGTATTAGATCATGACGTCGAAATGGCCACCTGGAAGCTACTTCGTGAAGGTGGTGGAATGAGCTCGAGTTTTCTTTCTCCCAACGTGAAGAATTGACGAATGGTCAATTGCCTGATTGACGTGCCGTGACCGCCGCGTCTAACCCTAAGGGGGGATGGTGTAACGGGGTTACACGCACAAGTGGCTACAGTCAGTTACGTTATCTGTTAGAGAATGGAGTCACCCTGCGGGTCTACGAGTAGTGACTTGCATCAAGCGACCCAGCTCAGGACCACGAGTCCAGTTTGCCGTATTGTACGCAAAGCCCCGAAGCTGTAGAAGAACCGGCCTCGATCACGCCTGATGATACGAGGCGCTACAGGCCATGGTCCGCGAGCTCCACCCAACTCAGTGGCTCGTAGGCCCCATTGTGAGCAGGTATGGTTTTAAAAAGTTATATTTAACCTTTTGGCAACCCCCAGTGCGCACTTCAACTGTTCTATAAAGAGACATTAATTTGACCAATCGCCTTCGGTTCCTTCGTTGTTGTGCCTAGCGATAAATATCCATCGGTCTATCGACGCTGTAGGTTTGATGTTCGACACAACGACCGATGTAAGATGCAAGTCAGGATGGGACTACAGGGGCAGCCACGGATGGTGGTTGGGACACGGACACGTATCACGTATCACGTAGCGAAGCAAGGATACAGCGTTTAGTTTGCAAAAAGAGTTCGTCTTTTACATTAAATGCAAGTTCCTCATGACATTGAACCCCGTTTTGGAAACAGCTGCGTATCGATGCTGTCGTTCAACCCATATTTATTCGCGCTGCATTCACTTGACTGGTGTAGACGGTGGGCGCCGCTTGAGTTTCCCGATTCACCACACAATCGCGCCAATATGCTCGTAAGTTAGCGGTGGTAGCTCGGTCGGGTCAGCCAGATCGTTCACCGATGCGCCGATTGGTAACGCCAGGTCGTGGATGACTCTCGCCCAGTGAGCTGAGTCCGGGTTGCCTTTGGTGCCCATCCGAACAGGCTGTAGATCAGTAAATTCCAGCGCACGGCCACATCGATACCCACGGCTAAAGAGGTCCCTGCGTCATGGCTTTCGCGAATACTCCGACAGAGCGAGTTCTTGAGATCGTCTGAGGCGCATTACCCCTTTGTTGCAAAACGCTGCATAATGCATCGTTTTACAAATTTTGCCCAATCGGATATAGGCGTTATATTTTAAGCCAATAGTGCTGCTATCGGTAAAGGGTGTGAAACGATGCATTATGCAGCGTTTTAGAAATCTCGCCAAAATGTTATAAACTGTTCCTCTATGTTGATGGAAGTTAGTGTTTTTGTTCTTATTACTATATCTGTAGGGCGCTATCCAGTTAGCCCGGCGACGCTGCACCCTTAACCCGCTACATTCTCTGCAACTCGTACAGATCGTCACGAGTGATTTTGGTTGAAGGCTCCCGAGTCCGCTCCCAATCGACCAGCACTGCGCACAAGCCGCTGGTCGAGGAGGCGACGGAATGGATGCAGTGTATTTGGCCGACCCGGGAAGACGCGGGAATGCACGGGTGGGTGGGTGGTGTGTGTGTGTGTGGGGGGGGGGTGACACGGCCACTTCGCGGTTGCTGGCGCTTTCTGGTGGGATCTGGCGGCTGTATCAGGGCCCGTGTCTGCTGGGGCTGGTGTCGAAGCACAAGTGGAGGACATCCAGCGCTTATACTGGATCCATGTTAGTTGCTGCTGAACGAAGAGCGCGTGTTTGCTCAGCGCCGTACCGCTGGCCATGAGCTTGTAGAAAACAGTCTAGGACTTGACGGCCCACGCTCCGCGCTGGAAAGCGGCCCAGCGCCCATCGCGCGACTCGATCGAGGTCGCGAAAACTCGCGCGTGTGCTCGGTAGAACCCGAGCCACGCAGGCCCGGATATAGCGGCACGCCTCATCGATAATGGACCGATTTTTGCGCCGCAAGTGGACCAGGCACGTCGAGCGAAACAACGCCGGGTCGTTGACACGTAGCATGGTCAGACGAGGCGATGAAACGACTGGACATTTTGAAGCAACTGTACGCAAATGGTTATTATGTTTAATTTTACAGGCAGACAAATAAATAATTTAAAGTATTGTATAGAAAAGCTAAGTCCTTCAAAAGTACGTAAATATATTAGCGCTAAAATAAAACATGGTTTAGTAAAACCAAGTATCTCAAAGCTGCAACACTAAAGTAAGTTATGTAAGGTATAGTATGGTGAAGCCAGTATCAAAAGTATGCAGATTACACTACTACTATACTATGCAAAGTACGCAAGAAATCGTATTATGAAACACAATTGCTGATGCACCTATACATAGTTATCACGCTAGTTGTGTACCGAAGCGCACAAATATTTGTACGAATCGTCAATGGTGGTCACTTCAATATTATAAGACTTTGAGTACCAACAAGAATTGTATTCGCCATCTTGCCGTCCTTGTGCAAAACTACTCCCTTCCTATATGTGAACGGAGTAAAAGAAGGGCTGGGTCGTGCGGAGGTGGAGACTTGAGCAAGGCTTGGGAAAAGCTATAATAAGAGCGATTGGAGCTTGTTTTCCTCTCCATCGCCGAAGGAGGCTCCGGCAAGCTAAACACAGCTCCACTACTTAAAGGTGGCGCGTACAGATACTCGCGGGCCGAGTTCGCGCACAAGCTGGGCGAGCTCGTGGTTGATACCAATATTCACATAGAGGGTCACAGCATTCAGTTTGGGGCCAAAAGCATGGTGGTCTCTGCTGGCACGTCGACAGCGAAGGCAACGTAGAAGGGATAGATGGACTTAAGCGCAGTTAGATTCAACGGCGAACCAGATTAAATTACGACGTCCTCACCAATTGAAGCAGGGCTTCCATCACTTCTTCTCGACTTTAGCCAGGCCTTGACCTTGCGAGCCGCGACTGCGGGTCCTGCTTGCCTTGGCTGTCGCGGTGACGGCGGGCCACAGCAGCATACGAACAAAAGATCCGGTCCGTAGTCGACGGAATTATCATCACCCGCGAAGATGACGTGCGTGATGGCCACCACGACCGTGGTCCGGCGTCCATTCGCAACTTCCAAGAAGCGCGACACAGGCGTGCACAAGGTTAACGAAGCGCATCCGATGGCGGCAACGCGAACGGGGCGGCTTGGTGTCTCGGACCTTTGCGTCCTGACCTGTCGATAGTCTTCGTTTCGCTGAAAAGTCGCGTGAGATGTGCTCTCGTGCTGAATCTCTATCAGATATTCGCCCAAACTCACGCCTGCAGTGATGTACTCCTGGGACCATCACGGACAATGGTCTGGTTGCCACGTTCCTTGCCAAGGCAACCTTGGTTGACTCGACCAAGCCATTCCCACAGTTGCCGCCGTATGGGCAACAGTTGACGTTCCTATAGAGCTGCATGAGTGAGTTGTGGCAGCGTCCAACTCGGCACTGGTACTCGCAGTCGCACCAGCCGAAGTGCGCGACCGTAGGAAAGATTACACCCGTGGGGTTGGAATCACGCGAGGATGCGCAACGGAGAACGGACAGCCGGGAGGAATGAAGCAGCCATGGGTGTGACCACCACAACCGCGCTAGGCGCGCTTGAACCAGAGAAGCCGACCCACGGGTAGCGCGCATGGCGCCATTCGGCGACACCGTCGGCGATGCTGTTTTATGACGCCGTTTGTGATGACCTTGATACGGCTCAGCAGCTGCTCGCTACGCGAGCTGTAGTGCTCACGAAACGGCCGTCGGTTTGTCGGCGAAGGTGATGGTGGGCGTGGGGATGACGGGCCTCCCAGCAAAACTGGCGACGACGTCGTCGAGCTACGCGTATTCCTCGTAGGTGGCGACGACGTCGTCGAGCTACGCGTATTCCTCGTAGGTGGCGAGACGGCAGGCGCGGCGTAATCCGTCTCGATCGCCGTGGCCGCCGTTGCATCAACAGTCGAAGCCTTCGTCGGCGCAGAATGTGTCGGCGGCGCAGCCAACGTGGTACCAGCCGCCTAAGCTTTCGTTGGTGTTTTTTTTACACCTCCTTTGGGTCGCGGGGGTCGTGATTTTGCGACACCAATGGCAGCGGGGATCACGCCGCCGCGTGGAGCTGGTGCTCGCAGGGGGG
>JAIKVE010000804.1:0-16060 GCA_024679115.1 Phytophthora pistaciae | reverse complement strand
GCACGTTCGCGCTCACGGTGCCGTCCATCGACCGCGCCGTGCCGACGCAGTGCCTCCCGCCGCCGCCGCCGGTTCGGCAGCTCTTTGAGTAATTGACAGTCTCCTCCCTCCATCCCATCCCGTCCCCACCCTCGGCCCGTGGTTAGTTAGAGTTTTTGTCTTCGTCTCTGCATGTTTCTCTTTCCACAACTCCCTGGACGAGGCCACGACTCCATGGAGTACGGTGCACGGAGGAAGAAGAGCGAGCGTGGGTCGGTCGGGTCAGCGGGGTGCACCAAGCAGAGCAGAGTCCAAGCGCAGCAGACATGGATGCCGGATCGCCTGTCCAAGCCCAGAAGCCGCAACCAGCTCACACCCAAGGCAAGGCAGCCAAGCCAGCCACGCCAAAGCAAGCAGAAGCCTCTCCCCCCATGTCATCCGCCCCCTTCTCCTCGCACCCCACGAAGTAAACTATAATGCAACAAGTGCTAATAAATGCGCCGCCATCTTAAGCTTACCACAGCTAGCCCCATAGCTGTACATGCATTTCATCCGTCGTGCAGTCTGCATGACACAGGCCGGGCTCGGCGACAACAGGGAACACGTACGTGGGTCCTACTGTCGAATCTTATTCGTCTGCGATGGCTACATTCTACGGTTTCAACACCTACCGGGCATTGCCACAGCCAATGCATTGGACCCGCAAGCAAGAAGCCTCATGAAGGAAGCCTTCTCTGCATGGCCGAGCACTCCATACCGGTCGAACGCCTACGGGGAACTCGCTGTGCTTGTCCTTGGCGCCTTCATCGCCCCGATGTTGCAGTTTGGACTGACTTCAATCCAGTCAGAAAAACGGTTCAGATGAGTCACACTCTGATGTGCTCCACATCACCCACTCATCCGAGCTTGATACCGGCATGCTGGTGCTGCGCGTGCGCTGCGTGGACGACGGCCGCGAGCTGCTCGTGGAGCGCCACGGCGCCGACGAGCACAGCATCCTCGTAGCTGAGCTCAAGCAGCTGGTGCTGCAGCAGCGGCAGCGTCTGCACAATCCACAGGCCTCCAACCTGGAGGAGTGCTTCGTGCTGCTGCGCGGCCAAATTCTGACGGACCCGGACGTCGTGGACCTGAACGCCTTGAGCGCCTCGGACTTCTTCGTGTTTGCAGTAGACGCGCCGCAGTCTGGCGGTGGCTCGGGCTGTGGCAATGAAATGCAATTGGGTGAGGCAGACGCTGCCACCTTCGAGGTGCTGTGGTCTCAGCTCGTGGACATGGGCTTCTCGTCCGAGCTGGCGGCTCAGGCGCTGCGACAGAGCGGCAACAACCTCCTGGACGCTGCGGCGTTGCTGGCGGAAGGGAAAGTTAGTGGGAAGGGGTCGATGGAGGACGAGAAGGAGCCCGATGCGGTGGCCCAACACCCATCGATCGCTCCGTTACGACGCTTAGTGCATGACGAGAGCATGACGAAGCTCCGTGAGCTGGCGGCGACCGACTCGTTCCAGGCGTTGACGCTGTTGAAGGAGCGATTCTCGTCCGAGACGCTCAACCAGCTCAACGAGAATCCGGTGGCGACGCTGCGGCTCTTGTCGCTGCCGGCTTCGAACCGGATGACTCCAGAGCAACTGAAAGTTGGCGGAGAAGAGGTTATTGATATTGGAGCTATGGGTTGGGAAGACGCACCGAGAGGGGGAGCGAGTGGGGCAATCGATCGGGTGAGGAGGGGCAATGGATTCTTGAATCGATTCTGCTCTTTGAGTTGCTAACCTTAACTCCTTTGTGGTGTTGTGTAAATGCTTTGTAGCTCACTGAAATGGGCTTTGCTCGAGATCTTGTAGAAGTTATGTATGAATCCTGCGGTGGCGACGAACAAGCGACAGCGAACGCACTGCTGCAGACCCTGGAATCATGATAAAGCACGGGGTAGCAGGTGTAAGTTATCTTGGTTGGCGGAGCTTGATACGCACAAAGCACTGCCTCGTGCTTGTCTAATTTATACGATGAAGACAGCTTGTGCTTGCTATTGATCTTCGCGTCAATCATAGAGCTTGACGCTTGCTAGAGGCTGTACAAATGCAGCTTCGACATCTCGAAGAGCTGGCTGAGTGGTGGGGATGTTGCTGCAATGTCGTTCACTCTGAGATGATCTCCACGTTGCTGAACGAGCGCGTCTTGCTTTCGTCTTCATGGAGTCGAATGGAGCGCGGAGCTTTGCGCGTGGTCTCGAGCTGAACGTACTGCCGATTGAGCAGCAGCACCGCCGTCTTCTTCACCTTCCGGAGCTCTCCAGCCAGCCGCTCCTTCTCCAAGTTGCTACACGCCAGCTCCGGCAGCGCTAGTTGGTACTGCGCCTTCCAGCGCGACGCGGCGGCTTCCGCTTCGTGGAGACGGTCGGTGTGCACTTGGCACTGCCGTTGCACCGCTTCAAGCTCAAGCGCGAGGTCTTCGCGTGCTGCTTGACCAGTGACCGCAACGTCGTATCTCTCCTCCAAGTGGACCACGGCGGACTCCAGGTCTTCCAGCTTCATCAGCGCGCGCTCGATGCCTTGGACAGACCCTCCAACACGCGCCAGTTGCTTGGCGAGCGCTGTTTCACGCTTGATGAACTCGACGAGCCTGCCCTTGGTGTACTCGTGCGCTCGCTTCTCTCTGCTGTAGGCGCGCCAGGCTCGATACGAAGCCCCAAGGGAAGTGAGCACGTCCTCATCACCGCTTCCTGGCTCGCCATCTTCATCTTCAGCTGCTGCAGAAGCCCCCCACTCCAAGTCGCCTCGACGTGCCGCTCCTCTGGAAACCTTGAAGTCGTCTCGTGGACTACGCTTCTTCTTCGTCGTCGTGAAGCAGCATACCTCGAACAGAGCGTTCGCCACTTGATGCGCCAGCTGAACAGAGCGAGCACAGGCGCTTACTTGCATCGCGAGGAGCTCACTTGACTCTCCTTGGGTGCGGCTTTTCTCGGTGGAGTGCTTGACCCCTCCAAGTTCTCTTCTTCCAAAGAAGGCCCTACCGACGATCAATGACCGAGCCTCCCAGCTGATCGAGAAAGTACTTCAACACACGAGGAGCTCAGAAGATATTGTGTTGGTTGGTTGATTGATGATTAGTTTGGCGCGAGAGCTACACACAGTTGAGCTCATCTGTTTGGTCGAAAGAGCAGCTACGCCTTGGCCTCGTCGCCCGCGAAGAACGAGATGAGCGCGTTCACCTCGACGAAGGCGCTCGCCGGCTCCTTCGACTGCGCCTGGACCGTTTTCAGAGCGGTGTCCACCTCCTCCTCCGAGAAGAGCTCGGTCTCTCGCTTGAGCATGCGCGAGATGTAGCGGACGCTGACCGTGCCCGGCTCCTCCTCGTGGTCCTCCACGAGGTTCATGATCATGTTGCGCTGGAACTCGGGCTTGGTGGTGGGGATCTTGCCGTCGCGGAAGTTGTGGAGACGGAAGACGCCCATGTTCTTGGCGATGAAGGCGTGGTAGTCGACCTCGAGCTCCTTCAGGATGCCCGAGCGGATGTCGTACACCATGCCGTGGATGCGCGGCGCGCCGTAGAACCCCATGCGACGCTGCACCATATTGATCTTGAAGATGTTGAGGCACTGCTCCTGGACGTTGAGCTCCACGAGGCGGCGCTCGCGCTCCTCGTCCGTCTTGTACTGCGACAGCTCCTCCTTGTGCGTGCGGCAGACGTCTCGGATGTTGCGCAGCCAGTTGTCCAGCAGCCCGATCTGCGCGTTCTTGAGCGCGGCGGTGACGCCTCCGCAGCCGTAGTGGCCGCACACGATGATGTCGCTGACCTTGAGCTTCTCGACCGAGAACTGCACGACCGACAGCGAGTTGATGTCGTTGCTCACGACCAGGTTGGCCACATTGCGGTGCACGAACATCTCGCCCGGGTTGAGGCCCGTGATCTCCTCGGCGGGGACTCGAGAGTCCGAGCAGCCGATCCAGAGGTACCGCGGAGACTGGGCCTTGGCCGTCCGCTCGAAGAACGTCGGGTCTCGCTGCAGGACGTTGTCACGCCACTTGCGGTTGTTCTCGAGCAAGTGGCTGAGCGACGAATCATGGCCGTGACCAGTGCAGCCGCAGTGGTCGTCCTTCTTACGGTCGTCGCCCATTGTGTCGGAGTTGGTTGAGCTTGGGTGGGTAGGTGCGGGTGCTTGATAGCAGTCCAAAGCAAGAATGAGCTAGTGGGGGTTGCAAGGCCATCTCCTCCTTCACCGGCCAACGGCAACGGCTTCCCATGGTCTGGCGCCACACTAATGCGAAGAAACCGCCCCAACTTCACCAAAAATGACGACACCTTCGCATCCGTTTCGCTGGGTTAGACGACTAAAACTACCGGTAGGCTGCATGGCCTACTAACGGTTCCGTGGTGAATTTGTTTGATAAAGCTTAGGATGAAAAATGCTGCTAATAGTTGACTATGCAGATTGCAAGACTACTAATTCGTCGCGCCTTACGCGGTCTCCTTCGCCTTCATGGGCGCGAAGTATGCAATGAGGTCCTTGATGTTCATGAAGGAGCTGTTGGGGTCTTCCATCTGGGCCTTGATGGCCTCGATGGCTTCGTCCACTTCTTCGGGCGTGAATAGATCCGACTCCCTCTTGAGCATGCGAGCCATGTAGCGCGTGCGGATCATGCCCGGTTCCTTCTCGAGACCATCGGCCAGGTCTAGAATGGCGTTACGACGGCGGTGGGCCAGCCCCATGGTCTCCTCTCCGTCCGGGTACGCGTGTAGACTGTCGGTGCCCACGATCTTGGCGAAGTATCCGCAGTAGTCGACCTTGAGCTCCTTCAATCCGCCAGTGTGGATGTCGTACACGAGGCCGTGGATGTTCGGCTGGTCGGGACGTCCAAGACGGTGCTGCACCACGTTCATCTTGAAGATGTTGAGGCACTGCTGCTTGACGTTCAGCTCCACAGTGCGGCGGTAACGGGCTTCATCACTCGGCAAGGCGTCGAGCTCCTCCTTGTGCTTGCGGTGGACGTCGCGGACGGTGCGCAACCAGGTGTCCAAGATCCCGATGTGCTTGTTCTCCATGGCCGCCTTGACACCGCCACAGCCGTAGTGGCCGCACACAATGATGTCCTTGACCTTGAGCGACTCGACCGCGTACTGCACGACGGACAGCACGTTGATGTCGTTGGTCACCACGAGGTTGGCCACGTTGCGGTGGCAGAACATCTCGCCGGGGTCCAGCCCCGTGATCTCTTCGGCTGGGACGCGCGAGTCCGAGCACCCGATCCACAAGTAAGGCGGGTGCTGGCCCTCCGAGAGGCGGTCGAAGAGCGACGCATCGCGCTTCACGAGCTCCTCGCGCCACTTCTTGTTGTTGTCGAGCAGGTGCTGGATCGACTTGGACGAGTGGAAACACTCCTCGTTGGAGCCCTTGCATTCGCCCAGACACTTGGGCTCGTGAGCTGCACAGGCGCTGGTGTTCATCATTTCTTACTGCCGGTTTGACTTTGTTGCTTGGTTCTTTGTTGAGGAGGAGTTCAAAAGGGGAATGGCTGACACGAGCTGTTGAGCTAGCCACGAGGTTTCCAAGCCTTTGCGACCAACATCTTGGCAACCTGATGACCACTTGGAGCCGTTGGCTGCGTGGAATCGTGCACGAGGAGGAGAAATGAGGCTCGTGGACTAAAGATAAAGTAATAAGGCTCCAACCCTGATAGCTTCTTAGCAAAAGCATGCTCAGAGGTTGTTTGTGTTTGTGCTGTGCACTTTAAATACCTGGTTAGCAAGCGAGTTACGACGGACCATAGCCACGGGGCCGACATGAATAACTAGCGATGGATGTAGTAAGGATTGACGCAGCATCCCAGCCAAGAACTTCATGTTCTGATCCACTGTGCGTGTGTTCATGTCCTTAGCACTACAGCTCAAGCGATTTCACACCTATGATCCACTGAATAGATACTTTGTGCTTTCAATTATGCATAATAATTTTCTAACCAAGTCTTAATCTTCAAAAGCAGCGAGCTGCTACGCTGGAGGTCGCTCCAACATTTTATCATCGTCGTCGCCTCTCTTAGCTGACCGTGAGGTTCTTTGTGCCGTTGAGCAAGTGCTTGATATCCATAATATTCATCGATGCAAGCGCGTCTGAAGTGACGTACTGCAGCATGCCAGCCGCGTTCTTGCCGCACTTGCCAGGCTTGTCTTGGTCAACGAAAATCACCCGTCCGTACGTCGTCTCGGCGAAAAGACGGAGGTTCTTACCGAACAAGCTCTTGCTGTCCGTGTACAGCATCTCGGACATATCATCTTCGCCGTCGTGGCCCACCGCCCCGGACTTTATACTGTGGTTCGCTGTTACATCCGACACGGCGTACTTTGAGCTCGCGCCTACTTTCGTGTTGGCCGTGCTGGCATGCGACTGCGTGGATTTATCTCCCCGCAGCAAACCCATGGCCATGGCCTTCCGAATGGGGAAACTGAACTCCATCCGAGGCGAGGAGAACCCATTCCCGTGGAAAAGGTAATCCGCTACCATTGTAACGTGGCCGCTCGGTCCGGACTGGTACAATTGCTGCAGAATGCACCCAAGCGGGCAGCTCGTCATGGCCACGTCACCTTTCACGAGAGTCTCGTCGAAGGGGTCGATACCGAGCGAGTCCAGCACTGTACCGATATCCCAGCCAACAAACACATAGCGTTTCTGGATCAACTGCACGAGTTTGTTGTTGGCCACCCGCTTGTACGGAGTCAGCAGCATGACAAAGCCGAAGAAGCCGCCTCCGAGCATCATAAGAGAGAGGAGCACGACGAAGTCGATCATGATCTCGCTGTTCCAGAAGTTCTCCATCGACGGAGCTCCGCCGAAGATCCCGCGACTGGAATTCGGGGCGTTTACCATGAAGGACGTCCCGCCGCGAACTTTGAGCAGCACGTACAGTAAGAAGCACAGCATCAGACTGTAGACCTTGTAGCTCACAAAGAGCGCGCTCGAGTCGATAAACCACTCGATAGTTTGTTGGTGGTGCGCGCGAATCAACTTGATGCCTTTCAGTGAACGAACCGCCAGCTTGAGCGACAGTCTCACCACTGTGTGGACAAGACACATGAGCCACGTGAGCCGCGTGAGAGCAGAGGCCATGAAGATGAAGTTATCCATGGTAATGTGCATCGAGAGCATCCATTGCCCCATCTCGTAGACGCTGTAGGTCATGCGCATACTGACGAGCGCGTCCAGAATGCTGAGTAGTATGTAGAGCCAGTGGTTGATCCACACATCGGACGCCATGATCACTTTGCCCTTGAACCGGATGATTGAGTTCTCGTCGTCCGACGTCCAGACGGACAGATTCATCAGTGGGATAATATAACGAAAGTACCTTCGAACCCCGGCAAAGCGCAAGTTGGAGGGCACGTAGTTGACGACGCGGAGCTTGGCCAGAGCGTTGATGACACCTCGCACAACGAGAATCAACGTGACGATACCGTACGAGTAGGTCACGAGCAGAGTGAACCAGCCCGTGTTGTCGAGCGCCACCTTGACCTCGGCTTGTTGGTCCATCGGTTCCGTCTGGAAGAGGCCGTAGTTCATATCCGGGTTGATAAGTCTCGGTACGGCTAGGCACTTACTGCTCTCGAACTGGACGTGGTAGCTGCCCCCCGCCCAAAACGACTGGTGCACCATCAAGTCCGTGATGTACATGAACGGCGCAGGCGGGCGGCCAGTACAGCGCAGGAAGGGCACACCAGGTCGACCAAAGTCTCCTGGGATGCCGTTCTGGATCACTCGAATGTCCTTAAGGTCCTTAAAGTTATCGAGGATGTAGCGGTAGCAGTCGCCAGTTGAGTTGCCGTGCGTGGTGACGCACTCGTCGACCCATTGCGGAGTGAAGTTGATGACGTCGCAGCTTGGGGCCGAGATGCTGTGGAAGAAATACTGCGAGCGTCGAGCCCCTTTGCCCCAGAAATCGTCAAAGTAGACCTCAGCGTGCGTCACGTTGATGGAATTCACGCGCAGACACGTGCTTCGGTCCTCCCCGAGGTTGTCCGGACTGCGAGTTGGCGCCGAGAAGAAGCGGAAACTCTCCCCCACTCGAGTCAAGTTGGTGAGCGTGTCGACGTCGAGGAAGTCGTCGCGGACGAGGTTGTAGTTGATGCGTCTCTCCATCAACCGCGCCCGCATCTCGTCGTAGCGACCGGTGATCAGCACGATGAAGGGGTTCTCGCGCAGACCCGCCATCAACGTGAGTACTGTGGAGGCCAGGTTGACCAACGTGACGAGGGCCTTCCGGAGCGGAAGCCCGTGAAGGTCGGTCCCCATAGTTGACCCAAGGTGATGCAACCGTCCGGATCACGCAGTCTTACGTCGCTCAACTGGAAATGAACGCTCTCACGACATGGCGTACCCCAAAAGCAAGCTCGTTTTAGCTTAACCTAGCTTTAGCTCTACATGGTTGTGCTCGGGCATGTCGTTCGTCCGGTAAAAACGACCGTTGGTACGAAACTTGGGATCAGACGACCACTACTCGACTTACCTTAGACCCATTTTAGGCTTACCAAGAACGCGAAGCAACAGTCCTCCACTTGAGGAAGGCATTGCACCCGTCCAACATTTACACGTCCTGTTCACCGTTCTGATGACCGAAAACGACAGTCTTTTCGTAAAGCTCATGTTGCTGGTTGTCCTCCATGAAGACACCGAATCCGATTTGGTATTACTTTCTGTATCATACCATTCCTTTAATTTATTGCGCAGCGGATGCTCCAATACACCGTTTGATGTACGCTTGGGTCCATTCAGCTGGAGCGCGTACGTCTTTCTTGCCAGGATGAAGTTGCTGGTAGAGCGCAAGCATCTTGGTGTCAACATCAGTGACCAGTTCCTTCAAACCTCGATTAGGCGGAACCAGGTCCAGAAGCGCATTGATCTCGGCCAAAACTCTGTTCATACCGCTGTAACCGAGTCGTTTGCGTGCAACTCCGCCCTCGCCACCGAAGCTTTGCCACCACGGTTCATCATCCAGCATCTCACGAAATAGTGCACCGAGTGCCATGGCTGCAAACGGTGTTTTGCCAATGACCTTCCCAGCGTCCTCACCATTGGGCGCCGTAGCCACTGGATTGTAGTTCTCGACGGCTTTGTTGAGTTGGCTATTTGCCAAAGAATCTGAGAGCTCTTTCACGACGACACCAGCGAATAATGAGCTGGCCGGAGCTGCCTCGGGCGACGCAGAAATGTCGGGAAGAACGTCGTCGGCTAGATCCAGCTCTTGCCAATTGAAGGACATTTTCATCAGCGACTGCGCGCAGCGCTTGACGCCAATTGCCACGAGTTTATCCCAAAGAGCAGCATTCTAGGAGCATACAGCAATAGGTCAGTGCTGTCGCCGAATCTAACCCTGTAATTTATTAACCCACGCAAGTCGCTTACCTGAGTGTCCACCTCTCTGTTGTGAAGCGCAGCCCTAGGCAAATACTCCTGAAGAATATTGGTGGACCGCGCAGCGCAGTCGTCCTGAATGTACGCAGCGTTTGTGAGGATACCGATGATATGCTTGGGCCGCAACGAAGACGATAACTTCGGCGATTCTAGGTATTGAAGTTCTTCAAAACTGTAGCGAATGAGCAACTCATCCGCTTCCCACACGACAACCCCGTGAACCTCTGCAAGGCTACACCACAAGAGCAAGAAGATGTTAGTTACCATATTACCATAACGCCTCAACGAAAACCCGTTCGTACTTGGAGGTAGCACAGGAGGGGTTCATCACGCGTTGAACGTCTCGCAAAAATTGCTGCACAAGTGTGTAAAATGATCGCGCACTCTGCGTCAGAATAATTTCCCGCTCCACTTTGTTCTCGGGGTCGCGAATCATCCGTGACGTCATTTCCCACCGCTCGCGCTTGATCTCTTCTCGTATTGTGTTCTTGATAGCTATACAATAGCTCGTGAAAAAGGATACCAGACCACGTGCCAGATGCGGGGCTAGATAATGTGCGGTCGGCAATCCTGCGAGCTCCAGTTGTCGAGAGCCGTAAAATACGTAGCGTAGTGCGCTCGACACGTACTTCGCGACACTTTTAAATTCCGAGACGTCAATTGCCACGCAACTTGCTGGCGAGGACGCACCCACCACAGCTGACGAGCTTCGAGAGGATGAAGCACTTGGATCATCCGGGAATATGTGGTACGTGATTTCGCTCGCAAAATGCTCTAGTTGGGCAGAAATCCACACGGTCAAAGATATAAAATGGGAGCTCTTCTGTCCACGAAAGCTGCGACGTAGCATAACACGCAACATTAGGATTCTTCGTAGACTGAAGGGGAGAGGAACAGCTCGTACCTGTGCTCATAATCCTCGTAGCATACAAGCAGCGAAGTGAAAAAGGTTCGGGAAAAGTTGATGACGTAGTTGAGAGCATTTCCGTACGACGGCACATGTCGTAGCTGCAGCGCAATGCGGACCGAGTAGTTTTGCAGGCACATTTCTGTTGCCAGTTGAGTCTCGCCAAGCTGGATCAAAAACTCTAGATGGTTTTCTTTCTTGTGCATACGCTCCGACGTCTGCAGCGACGAATTGAACTCATCGACCAGCTTTTCCACGAGTAAATACCGTAGCTCATCGATCTGTGGATTGAAAGGAAAACAAAGTTCAGATTTATTAGATTGAAGACAAGCAACCCCATAACAACGCTATAGATACTTACTTTCGCTTGCTGTGCCTCTGTAGCTGACTCGATCCCTTCCGTCTCCTTGCGCTTGTACTCGAGCATATGGTGTGTGAACTGCTCGTAGTTTCTTTCGTAAAGGTACACCTCCAGATCGCGAATAAATTCGTCCAGAGCCATACTATGCTTCCGCTCCTCTGCTTTCTTGTCAACGGCTTTAAAGTCGGGCTGCACTACTTTTTCTGAGTACGGGATAACGACAAGGTAAAGTTCAGTATCAGCACAAACTCATCCGAACAAGGCATTGGTTTCTCACCTGGAGGAGCTTCCAATGCCACACCCTTTAGTGTATGCATCGTTCGCCTGCACTCCAACACTAAGGCCTTCAACTGCGATACACTATTCTCCATAGTCTTAATCTCGTCTGCTGCTCGAATAAAGGAGGTGTAGTTCGCGCTGATCTCCTCCTTCAGCTCTTCGATCGTATTTTCCTACACCAACAAGCGCAGAACACACATGAGAACAAATGTCATACGCCACACACCCGTCTCCAAAGCTCTAGCAACCTTCTGAGCGACAAGCTTTTTACAGTGCGAGTCAATCTTCTGCGGCGAGTGCTTGCGTAGAAAATCCTCAGCGTACTTCCTTGCATTGAACTGGTCGTTGCCCATGAGGTTCGCAATGGAAGGTCCGCGCATGTTCAAGTGATTCTTCGGCTGCTTCGGCGCTGCAGCTTCCACAAACTTAAACCGCCCTGGGTCCGCCACGTCAAATACATGCGACTTCAAGGGGATGATCAGCTTCTGATCAATCAGCCCTTGGCCAACTTCCTGGATCTGCGTCGCCGTCAGATGCGGCAGCGTCTTCTTCACAAACTCCGCGACATCTTTGGCCGAGAACGATTTGCTGATCTGGATCTGCCACGAGAAAGATTTCTTCATCTGCTCACACAGCGCGCGTAGATCCACATCCTTGATGTCTTGAACATTGTTCCCACTCTCCCTATCGCCCCTGCTCTCCTTCTCCAAAGTTTCCGCAACAGCAGGGTCTTCCGGCGTCTTCACCGGTACTGGAACGGTAACGACCCCCGTTCCCTTCATCCCTGCAACGGACTCGAGCGCCTGCATCCACGCGTCTCTCTCCTCTGTGTTCTTGGCTCTGTAGTCCTTCTTCTTCTTGAACAGCACGAGCGTGAACACGCGCTGCTGCGGGTCGCTGGCGCTCTTCTGGACGGCCATGATCTCCATGGTCGCGAACGAGTTGGCCGGCTCCTTGGCCTCCAGCGAGTCGAAGTACATCAAGTGCGTCGGAGTCAGCACGAACTGCCGCTTGGTCCAGTAGCCTGCGCGTCGCTGGAAGTTAAGTAAAACCATGAAAAAAATAGGATAAATTATCCCTATAGCGTCAATAATTTAGCGATATCTCCGCTTCTAGGCACGTAAATGGCCACGCGATTGCGTGAGGATTGGCTCGTGTCATCTGCGCACCTTCCTCTCGAGGATCCCATCGCGGATGGCGCAGCGTAGCGCCTCGGGGGCGCTCACCATGGCGTCGGATCCTGGCTCGGCAGTGCGGACGACGCTTCGCTTCAACGTGTGAATTGGTGAGTGGTGATTGGTCGGATTAAAACAACACAATTTTTGTAAAAAGTGCTTTTTGTAAGTTTACTTTTTTGTTTTGAAAAAAAGTTAGTTGAAGCTGCCAAAGTCGCCGAAGCCGTCCGAGGCTGCAGATGTGGACGATGGAGCGGCGCTGAAGTCTCCGAACGCCCCAAACCCGTTGCTATCACTCGGATCCTTCGCTGCTGCTGAGTTGGCGCTGTCCGATGAGGCTGGAGCTGCACTGAAGTCGCCGAACGCCTCAAACCCACCGTTGTCCGGCTTCGACTCGGACGGAGTCGCAGTGCTCTCGGTCGTTGCTGGAGCCGAGCTGAAGTCGCCGAAGCCGCTGCTTTCAGCCGCCACAGGCGAGAACGGAGAGTTTCCACTGGCACTTGCGGTCTTCGCCGGCTCAGCCGCAATGTCTGTCGGGGTCGGGGCGGCGTTGAAGTCGCCAAACGCTTCGAAACTTGATCCGGATCCGGTGTCGTCCTTGGCAACGGGTGAGAATGGCGAGTTACCAGACGTCTCCGCTGGCTTTTCCGTCGTTGAGGTGGTGACCGCTGGAGCTGAAGCTGAAGCTGAGCTGAAGTCACCAAACCCGTTGAAGTCGCTGCTCTCCGCGGCGACGGGCGAGAACGGCGAGTTTCCCGACGATTTTTCAGGCGCGGGAGCCGACGCGGAAGCAGCACCGAAGTCACCGAACGAGTCGAATCCGCTGCTTCCGGTTGCTGCTGCTGCAGGGGAAGGCTCGGGGGAGAACAGTAAGTTGCCAGTTGCAGGTTGAGACGAAGCTGCCGGTTCAGACGATGTCACAGCGCTGGTAGTGGGGGCGGAGGCAGCGCTGAAATCGCCGAATGCGTTGGATTCACCGCTTCCAGTGGCTGCCGCAGGAGAAGGCTCAGGGGAAAACAGCAAGTTGCCTGTTGCTGGTTCAGGAGCTGCTGCTGATGCTGCTGGCTCAGCACTGTCAGCGCTCGTAGCAGCAGCGCTAAAGTCGCCGAACCCGCTTGATCCGTTGTTGTCCGCAGCGACCGGAGAGAAAATCAAGTTCGCAGTACCATCATCTGCCTTCGCCGGCGTCGTTGCACTATCGTTGGAAGGCGGTGCGGCCTCAAAGCCACCGAACGCGGAGCTATCTGTGGCCGCTGGCGATGGGGATGGCGAGAATGGAGAACTTTCAAAACCGGAGGATGACGGGGCCGTGGCGTCGGCGATATCTGCAGCTGGGGAAGGCACCGGCGAAAACGGGGAGTTTCCAGGGACTTCAATAGCCGCCGACGGCGAAGAGGCTGGCGCAGCGCTAAAACCACCAAAGTTGCTGTCATCCGTTGCAGCAGGCGACGGCGAGGGCGAGAATGGCGAGAACGGCGAGTTAGCTGCGGTGTCGCTTGCTCCTGCCGGAGATGACGCAGGCACAGCACCATCAACCGAAGCTGGAGCTGATACGAACCCTTGGAACTCATTGCTTTCACTCGCGGCAGCGGCAGGCGAGGGCACAGGCGAAAACGGCGACCTTCCAGGGGCGTCAGCCGCAGAAGGTGTTGCGTCAGTAGAAGGCGACGCGGCAAAGTCACCGAATGCATCACTCTGTGACGGGGAAGGAGACGGCGAGAACGGAGAGCTTGATGGAACTGGTGCTGCCGCTGCCGGTGACGGCGCAGCACTTGGAATGGATCGCGGAGCCGAGTCAAAGTTGCTAAACGCGTTGAATCCGCTGCTATCCGTTGCATCTGGCGAGAAGGCGGAGACGGAAGGAGCGCTCGGCGTCACCAGCGGTGACGGTAACGCATTTGGCCCGTCAAGCGAGAGCGGAGCGGCTGCGAATGCATTAGCTCCACCAGCGCCGGATCCTCCTAAAGATTCACGGGTGGAAGGCGGTGGAGATGCTGCGTCAATAAGCGGGGATCTTGACTCTAGCGACAACTTCTGCTGCAGCTTTGCGCTCAATATGGCTTCCTCCAGTTCACCTTCGTGCCTTGCAATATCGCACTGGAGCTGCTGGATCAGCTGCTTCTGGTTCTCCACAACTCCTCGGAGACTACGTTCCACAGCTCGCCTGGTTTGCTCCTCCGAGGCGTTGTCAGCTGCCGATCCAGGAGCCGATGACGCGCGCAGGTCCTCTCGCTTCATAACCAAAGTGACCAATTCATGACGGAGCTCGTCCAGATCGCGCAGCTTATCGGAAAGTATCTCGATAGCTGTCTGCTTGCGCTCCACATTGGCGAGAGTCTGAACAGCTTCGTTGTTCAGCTGGTCCAGCTGACCCACCACCCTTTTCTCCTCCTCGTCTCCCATGAACGGCTTCTCTGGGGCAGCGACCGGTGCTTGGGGCGCACCAAAGCTTCCAGCCCCAAAGCTAGCGTAGTTCTGTGGGGGTGGTTGAAACCCTGCATTGTCGCCTAGCGGCATCTGGATACGATCGTTGCTGCCTAGGTTTCGAGGAGGGAGTTGGTGCGACTGCTGCTGCTGAGGCGGAAGCGGAGCCATACCGCTGAAACTGGACATCGAGCTCATCGACGATGCCGAATTTGTACGGTCTCGGCCTGCACCACTCGTGATGCTAGGAGTCCGCGACGCCGAAAAGCTGCCAAAATCCTGTTGTCCTGTAGGGGCTGCAAATCCTGCGTGAAGGCTCGCAGTAGGTGTGGGGGCGGGCTGCTCGCCAAACCCTGTTGTGTGACTGTTACTTGTGCTAGCATCGGCGTGATTGAACGAGTTCGTCCGTGAAGAGCGCGGTGTTGACGTAGCCAAACTTGGTAGCGGTGCATCTTCAACCGTTGAGAGCGAGTCAAAAGCGGACATACCCTCAGGCTTCGGTGGTTCTGGCTGCTGCTGCTGTTGCTGTACGCCAAATCCGTTCTGGGATGAAGGCCCTGACATCTGAGAAGCGAAAGCGTCCTGCCCAGGCATACTTTGAGAGGATCCACCTGCGCCAAATGCCGTCTCTTTCAGCTCCCGCGGCAGTGTCTGCGGCATCGGTAGTCCCCGCTTGCTCAGACACACGATCAAGTGCATTGCCACGTAAAACTCCTGGAGGCTCAGTTTGCTATCCTGCGTCACATCGGCCATGGACCAAATATCGCGCAGCACCTGCCAAAATGCAACAACAACAAGAACAACACACACACACACACAAAATCAGCACGTCAACAGAATATTCCAGCAAAGGACCCCAGCAACACGTACATTGCGATCAAGCCCGGACATTTGAAACAGCGCCACCGCCTCCGGTCCCATCAGGAATCCATCACGATCCGTGTCGTACTGCTGGAATACAATATCATACTTGCTCTTCTCGTCCGCGGTGACAGCGTACGCTGCGCCATTGCTCGCTGGAGGCTGCTGGTGCACAGAGCCAAAGTCCTGCTGTTGAGCCTGAACTTGAGCCTGGACCGGGACCGGCTGCTGCATCTGCTGCATGGCTCCCTGCGGATGCACTCCCTGTGGTGGCGGCACCCCTTCCAGCATTGGCAGTGGGAACTGCATAGCCGCAAACTGGAGGAACTTCTGCACCGACACCTGCTCTCCGCGCTGCGCCAAGCTGATGAGCCTCATGGCCACGTAGAACTCGTTCCTCGACAGCTCACTCCTCCGCTGCATGTCTGCAATGCTCCAGACCTGCCGTAGTTGCAGCCAACACACACAGCAAGTTAGTCGTTCTCCCGAGCCACTCTACCCCTCGGCCCAGCGACGAGCGGATACCTCACGTAGAATGGCCTTGTCCAGGTGCGAGCGCGTGAAGAACGCGACCGCCTGCTGGCCAGCGATGGCGTTGCGCCGCTGGTCGTCCACGTGGGCGAAGAGCATGTCGTAGTACTGCTGCTCCTGGGGCGAGGGCGGCGTCCACGCGTGGAGCGGCG
>JAIKVE010000803.1:0-16062 GCA_024679115.1 Phytophthora pistaciae | reverse complement strand
AGCAGGACGGCGGCGAGCAGCTCGCTACTGTTCCCGGACTGGAGCGCGCGGCCACGACGGGAGGTGAAGCGACGAGCGACGGCCATGCGGTGGGTGGGAGGAGGCGTGTTTATCAGCAGTCAACGAGAGAGGACTATCTCAGAGGATTACAGGAGCAGATCGAGGAGAAGAAGCGCTTGGCGGCGGAGGAGGAGCGACTGAAGGAGCAACAGTCTACAAGACGGCGGCAGTCGAGGAGTGAGGATAATGACACTGTTGCAGCTGTTGCGACGGGGCGAAGGAGCAGTGGAGAGGAGGGCAGGCTGGCTGAGAGCAAGGATGCCAATGCGAGAGACGATGCCAAGCTGCATTTGGACTTGCAGCAGAGACTGGAGGATGCGAAGGCGACCGCTTCGTCGAATCAGCTCGAAGCTGAGCCGTGCCAGCCAGCGACGAAAGCGGAAGTTGCGGCGGATCCTGTGGTGATCACGAAGATCGTGGATTTCTGCGAGGAGCTCAAGAAGCAGAACGAAGACGTGAAGAGGCAGCTGCTGGAGCAGCATGCCGTGCTCACCAGTTTGCACTCAACACTGGAAGCTGATGGAAAGGCAGCAAGTTCAGTTCCTCGACGACGGAACTCAGCGCTGCGGAATAAAAGTGCGGATAAGTCGCAAGTGAAACCGAGCTCCAGCATCAGAAAGCCCCAGATGAAAGGCATTGACGCCAAGACAATAGTTCCATCAAAGGTGGCCCCACGGCCGCGACCAATGCGAGGTGACACCAAAATTCCTTTTCCAAGCAAAGGGCTTCCTTCCTCGTTGCGAGCAGCTGGTGGCAACATTGTCAAGGGTTTCGCTCAAGAGCGTGAAGCACAACCGAAGTCACCTTTGCGGCGAGTTGAGGCAAAGGCCGACCCTTATGACCATTCATTAAAGGAAATGCGAGCCAAAGAGGAGGTTCTACAGTTGAACGAGATGGACGCTGACTCATCGGTGACTGAGGTTCAAGCTCCTCCAGAAACGACTACACGCGAAGATAGAGAAGAAAATTGCACGACCAGCGATGAAAAGCAACGTGAAACGAAGAGCAACTGTGATATGAACGTCACCAGCGATGGACACGCGATGAGTGCAACGAGACATTCCGACTCAGAGGAGGAATGCCCAATGGATGCAGAGAGCAAGTTGGTTCACGGCTGGGAGTGTGCAGCAGCAGACGACAAGCCTCTTGAGTGCACGTCGGTATCGATTCTAGATGGTCCAAGCTCGCTAGTTTCGATTGACAGGCCGCTGTCCGTGCTCTTCCATTGATGTGGTACATCTGGACCAAACCGCTTTCGGAGCTACATACCGGATGATTTATTGGTACCGTGAGTACGGTGCTCGAGGTCCTTCGCAACTTGCAAACTAAGTATGCTACTATCAGGCGAGCGGGTCGGACCTGATTCAAGCAGTACAAGTGCCGCAACAGGCTCCCACCAGAAGATAACATGGACGTGAAGCCTATGGAATGCTGCGATGTTATTTCTCAACTGGACTGCTTCGGACGACCATGCCCAGCGATCCCGATCGAATGCCGGTGGAGTGCAAGCATGGATGGTAGTTCTGCGCCCTCATTCATGGACACGGATCTCGGAAGCCGAAGAATGGCCTCGTCCATTACGATGGATTTTGGCGTGGGAGCGACTGCAGGGAAGGAAGATACCTGGTCGTCTTTCCATTCAACAAGATGAAAGACAAGGCTGCCTTCGAGATCAACAAACAAGATGAGAGTTTCGTGTGCTTCCTGGCTGGCAGCTTCTAATCCTTCACCTGAGCAGTTCAACACAAAAAACTCGAGTTGATGGGCCAGCTGAGGGACGATAGTCGGGCTATATTGGATGCTTACGTTTCTTGCACCAAGCCTACTCGTGCCACCATGTTGTCTGCCACCTATCGAAGTCGACGAGTTGAAGTGTTCGCAGTCCGCCACTTTCTCCAGAAGTAAAACGTGTCCTTGAACCACGCTTTGAAGTTATGCCACCAGGGCTGGTGATCCCATTCTCCGGGAGAACTTCTCAGCCGTTCTTCTTGATCCGCGCTGAAAGTGTGTAACTCGCGGGGTGCCATGCGAGTGAACGTCGTCGTGGTTGCTTCGTTTGAGCTGGCGTGGGCGATAGTTGCAAATGCAGCGAGGAGAGCACCAATGGCAAGATGGTTGACACGCATGGTGTGAATGGTTGGTCTGGTCGCAAATTGGGAAGTGCCACTGATTCAGCGGCATTAATGCTTCATTCATACCGCTGAATCAGTGGCACTTGGGTGAGCATTTCATGTTCAAATCGTTTGAACAAAACTGTACATGTACTCATCGCATCCAGCGATTACGCAGTTGTACAAGTGTCTGACGCTTGACACGTCAGATTATTAAACGGGTCTTTTGCGGGTCTGGTAAGGTAGTTGGTCAGTAAGACCCTATCCAGACCTATGGATATTTTACAGGAAAGATAAAATTGTTTTCATGCCCGACCCATATCCATACCTGAGAAATGCCACTTAGCGACCTAGGTGACTTACTAATACATATCGATCTAGCAATAGATAAACTGTCGTAGTGTAGGCGAGGTCGTGTAGCCTACGCAAGTACTGGTATCAATTCATGGACGAGGGCGAGCGAATGCGAGCGCGAGGCTCACTCAATGCGTCCACTGATCACCAACACCCGCCGACCAGGCGGGGGCGTGTCTGTGCGAGCGAGCGAAGGCGAGCGCTGCAACCCGATATTTTTTTTTCTAGACACCGCGCCTGGCCGAGTCGAGGACTTCGAGTAAGGGGGTGGGGCAGGCCGCGCAGCGGCGCCCCCCCGAGCGAAGCGAGAGAAGGGCGGGCCCTCCGTCTCGAAGTCCGCAGACGAGAGCCAACGGGCGAGTGTCCGCCCCCTTAAAGCATGATACACATGACCTGGTCACCACGTCCACGGTGTCTTACAGGTATTTTACGGATCAGGCTGACGATCATACTGACCAGCAAAATATACATACCAGACCAACTACCTTACCAGACCCGCAAAAGACCCGTTTAAAATGTAACCGTTGATAATAGCTACTGTTGCTGCCCGTCGAACCGGGTGCTTCATGGAAATCGTTTAAGACAACCAGCCAGTGTAGGTGTTGCAATGAACCAGAGTTCGTGGGCAGCGGCGAGCGATTGAAGTGAAGGAATGGAGCGGAGTATGAACGCTTGTAGCCAAAATCATGCAGGTGTAAGTAAATGAAAACGAACAACGCACGAAGCTTCATAGCTGTACTTTGACTTGCATAGGTTTACATCGAAAAACGTTGTAGATATGTACGTGCTGGGCTTAAGAACGAAATCTACCGCCCGAGCACGCGATGGATCAGCGCCAAACGACTTAATGCTATCGTTCGCTTAATCTCATCACGCTCGCCAGCATCGTCAGCAAACTCCTCAGAAATCATCCATACTGTATGAGGCTATCATTCTCTATAACTACATGTAGTAATGGATCATCTCAGCCGCGTTGCTCCGTTGAGTTGCTTAGGGGGTCGACAGCCTGCAGTGGAGCCTCCACTACAGGCCGACGTCCCCGCCCTCTCAGTAGATCCAATAAATTCATTAATAACCATGATCATGTTTTGTAGTTAAGAAAAGAGAAACAAACCAGAGTCTGCCTCCCACATCATCGAACAATAAACAAATGGGTTTATGAATAAGCCCACCAGTTCTTGAAGCAAGAAAGCATTTGCCAGTGAAGAATGCGATCAAAACTAGCGTGGCAGCAGACGACAATTCCACAAGATTCACGGCAGGAGTGATTTAAGAGCACGTCGCTCACGGGGTTTCCACCCAACTAGTCGACCATGAATGCACCTCTCTCACGGACCTGTTACGGCGTTTGGGACTGCGGTTCCTTCTTCTCCTTCTGCAGTATTGACATGGCCTCTTCCCATTCTCCGTCCTTGACTCCCTCTGCTCGTCACTCCATCGTCGCCTGGCTCTTTGTACGTGTATCTGTGCGAGGTACATGTATTACTGATCGCTGGGCCTAGTTCGGCGTCTGTAATCCTGAATAATCACCGCAGTAATCCTGAATAATCCTCGCAGTGCATGACTCATAGGCAGTGGTGGTTATTCAAGTGAACATGAGTGCAGTTCATGTAAGTACAAACGAGCAAAGCACAGGCTACATGATTCTCTCTTGCTAAGTAGAACTCGCGATTACGTCGGCAGTACGCAATCGCGAGATGTAATACAGTCTGTAAAGCTTGTGGTGGCGCCTGTGTCATCAAGAAAGAAAGGTGTGAGTGAGCATTTACCGCTGACTCAGTCGCAGTTCTCAATTTGCCACCCAGCCAACAGCCAACGATACCACCATGCGCATCAATCATCTTGTCATCGGTGCTCTTCTCGCTGCACTCGCAACTGTCACCGACGCCAGCTCAAACGAGGTAGCAACCACGACCTTCTCTCGCCTCGTAACCCGCGAGCTGCACGCCACTGCCGCGGACGAGGAAGAACGGCTGAGAAACTCGCCCGGAGAATATGGTCACCAAGAGTGGTGGGGCAACTTCAAAGCGTGGTTCAAGGACAAGTTTTACTTCTGGAGGCGTCGGAGCAATTCGACTCGTCGGCTTCGCTAAAGTGCAAGACAACACGAAGGCACGAGTACGTTTGGGCGGAGGCCTGCAAGAAATGTTAGCGTCCAGTTTAGCCCGACTTTCACCTTCAGGCTGGCATCTACTCAAACGTTTCGTGCACGAAAACTCGCTGGTGTCGGAGCTGCGAGGGTAAACGATACTTTTCCATGGTAATACTGGCAGTTCAAAAGTTCACATAGATTCAATTTGAGGACTGGAAACTTTAATGAACACTACATACCCGCTTCCAGTACTGTAGTTCTTGGTTATGCCCCGACGCCAGCTCCTTCGGCAGCTAGCTTACTGATCCGTTGGACGGCTTGCTCAAGTGTCGGTCTCTGCGTGTAATCCGCAGCACACAAGTCCGAAATGAGTTCCCATGCGGCATCCGAGACTCCATCGGGACGTTCGTGTGCCGTCCCGCTCATGATCAGTGCCGTGATAGCGTCGTCATCTTGCAAGCCAAAGGGTGGCTCTTGAGTGATCGCTTCGATCATACACATGCCCATCGAGTACACGTCGGACGCGAAGCGATAGTTTGAGTCAGTCACCTCCTGCAGCATCTCCTTGGCCTTCCACCGGACTGACGAGGTCATGGCTTTATTTTTGTGGCTACTCAGCTCGATGGAGAGGCTACGGATGAAGCTGAAGCCAAAGTCGCTCAGCTTAGCGACGTTGCCCTCTGCGACCAAGATGTTGGTGCACTTGAGGCCTCCATGGACCATTCCCTTCGAGTGAAGGGTCTTCAGTCCTTCCGCAACCTGCAGGAACATGGGCCAGAACTGTGACCGGTGTTCATCTTGGCCCAAGAAATCCATGAGGTTGCCGTTCACTGCGTCTTCGCACACGTACAACTGAGGGTCACCGATGTGAACCGCAGCGTAGAGCTGGAGGATGTGGGTCTTGGGGATATCCTCGTTCTTCATCAGATCGTACCAAAACTCCAGTTGCCTCATGAACAATTCGGTCGAGTTGGCGTCGCTCGTCACGTGCTTGAAGAGCTGCTTGACGACGACGTTCTGTCTCTCGTCCCGTTCAGCAACAGCAGTGTGCCCCGAGAGACGTCGCCGAACGTGCCGTTGCCGATCCACTGGTCCTTGTCAATCATCACATTTTGTCGTGGCGTGTACCAGTCGAACATGGCTGGCCCATGCATTGAGGAAAACTGGCGCACTTGGTCGTGGATCCTGCGCCTGAACTGTCGAAACTCCTCGGGCTCGTTGGATTCAAGGCTGGCGTACAGCGTCATGAGCGCTTCCTCGACGCGTTTCTCGCCACGTAGATCGCTGGTCAGGACGCGCTCGTTGGAAGCCGTGACGATTTGGACCAGGCGACTGCGCATTTCCTCGCCGGCACGATTCCAGGATTCTTGCCACTGCGTGATCGGGTCGTGGGCAGCAACGCCGAGCCCAGCCGCTATGTCGTCGAGAACAATGTGCAGCTCACGCACTTTGTACGGCGTCGAGTTGCTTGTAGCGAGGCGCAACAGCAGTGGGTCGCGGTGCGTCAGCTTAACGAACCGGACGAGAACGTCAACGAACTTGCGCTTGAGCTGGCCTTCGTCTGATGCGACGGCATCGTGCAGGGCCTTGACGCGCCCGTAGAGCTGCGCGCAGAGCCGCTCGCTGTCCGGGTTGTAGCGGCACCTCTTGAAGAGCGTCTCGAGTATCGCCACGCTGGTCTTGTTGTTGAGGCGGTCTACGGGGAAGCTTGCCATGGCCGTGAGTGAGCTGGAACGGAATGCGCGTGTGCTCTGGCCGGTGAATGCTCGAATGAGGTCCGCGGTCGTCTGAGCCCGAGGCTCGCGAGTCGGGCAGCGTCCTTGTGCCGAGAACGCGCGTGGACGTTCCATTGACCCGGATCTTGACTCGTCTGCTTAGCAAGTGCTTAGCAGGTCTCACTTGGCGCGCGATCTCCACTTGACGTTTATGTAGCTATTGTTATTAGCTGCAAGCTCCCAGTTCTCGCTGCAAGGAGAATCGGCCACTTATGCGCATCTATCCCGACCAGACACCTTACTGGTAAACAA
The DNA here is from genome assembly GCA_024679115.1 of Phytophthora pistaciae. Classification (NCBI taxonomy): domain Eukaryota; phylum Oomycota; class Peronosporomycetes; order Peronosporales; family Peronosporaceae; genus Phytophthora; species Phytophthora pistaciae. Next base: position 9,418 of record JAIKVE010000803.1, on the reverse strand, counting down.
CTGCACCGACAAGCTGCCAACACAGTTGCCACGACGACGTTGTCGACATGGACGCCCAGAGGTCATGAAAGGTCGCGTGAAATGTCCTTGCCTGCTGATTTGTGATTTGCTTCAACTTAATTCGGTGGTCGCGCAGGAAAGTATCCTGCTAGCGCAGCAGTTGCAGCGCATACCGTGAGTCATGCATGACCCACTCGAGATGCGTCTGCAGCAAGAACGGGAAAAGAGTTCTCATCAGCATCCCTCGCAGCGATCTCGTTGCCCGCCGCCTCCGACGACAAAGCCTCCCGTGCGCAGTAAAATGCCGAGTCTTCACTTGGAAGAGGCTTGTCAAGGCAGGTGTCAGCAATGTCCACGTGAGCCGCATGCTGCAGGTCGTCCGAGGAGCGCTTTGGCAATATGATCCATTCCCGTCCAGCGCCAGATAGTCGAATGCAAGTTGATGCAAGGCAACTCGCGCTTTCTTGTTTACCATCGACTTCTACTTGGACTGCGAGAGTTTCTCCTCCTCCTTTTGCGGACCACATCATGGTCTCGGCTACTTTTGCTGCGGCTCCGACTGCGTGTCGCCTCTCGTCGTCTTGACCTGGACCTGCTTCTGCTTGGGCTTCTCCGCTCCGACCTCGACCTCGATTTCGACCTCGACCTTGACCTCGACCTCGACCTCGACCTCGACCTCGACCTCGACCTCGACCTCGACCTCGACCCATGCCTTCCACGACGACAGCTGCCCCTGCTACTGCTCCTTGATCTCCTGTGGCTTCTGTCTCGGTGGTCTCTCCACCGATGCCTCTCACTGCTTCTGCTCCTGTGTCCAAGTCGACCGTGAGACCTGCTACGGCGTCTGGGGCTGCGACTCCTTCTGCTCCTGCTCTTCCTGCAGTCATTGCTGGGCCTCTTCATTGTGTCAGCATCTCCCTCCTTAGCTCTGACTTGCTGGCTCCGTGCCTGGCTCTGCTGCTCGTCGCCCCCGATCGAGGGCTTGCGGTCCTTGTCCCCCGCCATCTGCACGCGCACGGCCTTCCCCAAGATCTCCATGGCGCCATCCCCACGACAGGATTCCACCGCTCGCTGCGCCGCATCGGGAGCTGCGAACCGCACGAACGCGAAGCCTGGAGGCTGCAGCAAAGCGTCAGAACGGAGGGCTGAGCCACTGAGTGTCAGGGGGCAGGAACTGCGCGTACCCTGCGTGCGATCCAGACGCTGTGGATGGTCCCGAAGCGCGAGAACTTGCTCGTGAGGTGGCTCTCCTTGGCCTTGGGCAGCAGGTTCCCCACGTAGACGCGGCACGCCTCCTCCGTCGCCGCCAGCGCCTGCTCCTCCTGCTCGCCTCCCATCAGGACTCACCAACAATTATTGCAATTTGTAATATACAATTATTGCAACGAAAAATGATGAAGTTGACTGACACATTCCCAATAACGACCCAAAAGTTATTACATAGAGGGGTAACAACTGCCAGCAAGAACTTCAACAAAACTTTTTTGAAGTCCCAAGAAAACACCGAGAAACCCTATGGAGAGATGGCTCTGACCCCCAGCGTAGGGACAAGCTTTCATTGCTGTCCAGGTTCGTCGCGGTCGATGGGCTCAGGAGTGACGTCGAGCTTGTCCAATGTGGCGTCTCTGCCCGCGGAGGACGGCGGGGAGGAATGCTGCGCTGCAGAGCGGAACACGACGATAAGGACGGCGAGCCGCCGCCACAATACGTCGCTGCTCTTCTCGAACAGCATCTGCTTGTCCCGCGGCGTGGGCGACCACATGCACTACCTGCTCTTCACCAACGCCACGGGGGAACTGCAGATGCGCCGAGACGCGCTGTACGCTTGTGGGATCCTTCCTTCTGCTTCGTTTGTTATTCAGAACTCACCTTCCTTGCGCGTGTCCGTCCAGCTTCCACGTGCTCCGGCTGTGGAGTCGCTGCTCGCTGCACCTGTCCGTGCTGACTGGAGAGCTCCGCGTCCATCGCAAGTCGAGAGCCGAGGCGCAAGTCTTCCCGCTCACGATGTACACGGGCGCCTCCGTCCACCGCAAACGCCCCAACATCTTCAAGGTGCGGATGTATCTCTACCGGTATTATTGTATAGCTTCGACACTAACACGCTCTCCACCGCAGATCTCCTTCTATGGCCACGACGCACTGCTGTTCCGCACCGCCGAGCCCCGCGACGCTGCGCTCTGGGTGGAGGCGCTCGACTACACGAAGGAGTTCACGTGGCACCTCTGGCCGTAGGACTGAAGTAAAGCAAAAGTGTCCTCATGGACGCTTTCCCTCTCAAAATTAATGATCATCATTCCTCTTTTCACTTTGATTCTCAGTTTCGATTCCGCACTCTAGAGTAGACGATGGACCTGCAGAAGGAGGTGGAGGCGCTGGACCGCGTGCTGTTCCGCCTGGCGAGCGTGGACGACGAGCGCATGCTACAGGTGCTGCAGTCGCTGCTGCCCCAGCTGCTGCCGCTCTTCCCGCGCTCGCTCGCGACGCCGCTCGAGCTGCAGCTCAAGGACAAGGTACGAGACCCAGAAGGAAAGATCCCCTCTCACATTACATTAATTATTCACATTATTATTGTTTTTACTACAGATTCTGCAGGTGGTTTCCCACATCAAGACGCGGCTGCAGGCATTGACGCGCCCCACGCTGCCGCTGGACGCGCTGTGCCAAGTGCTGCAGCAGCCGGAGCTCTCCGTCTTCTCGTACAACCTCGCCCTGCTCTTCATCGGTGAGGGGGAGGGGCTCTGCCGGTAGATTTGTTGGGTGTAATATGGAGCTAATCTTTTCTGTAATATGCTTGTAGAGCTGGGCTTTGATGCCGCGTCGACGGAGCAGCGGACGACGGTATTGGCTGCAACTGCCAAGAAGCTCTCGAGCTTTTCCGGCGCGCAGCAAGAGACGTTCTTTAGGCTGCTGGTGCGCGCGTTGCCTGTCAGTGCTGGTGCTGTTTTCCCGAGCAGAAAGAAGGACGCAACGGGAGGTGAGGGAGATCAACAGGGACAAGAGAACGGGGAGTCGCTGGGTGGGGAGATTATTGCGGAGGAGTACGAGAGTGACGCCAATGTGGACGTGGTGCTGGACTTTGTGCTGGATCTGGTGCTCTATGAGCTCCCCTCGTCGGCAAGTGCGGACGCAACGATTTATGGCCTGATGACGCCTCGAGTGGAGCGATTGCAGCGCGTCAAAGTGTCGGAGTTAAAGCGTGAAGCTCTGTACGACCGGCAGCAGCATGCCCTGAAGCTGGTTAAGGAAATGGGGATCCCCACAAAGCTCAAAATCCCGATCTACCTCGCGGGCAGTGCGTCCTTCCACCACGCAGTGAAAGCTTTCAGTGATGAGCAGCTGTCTCGTGTGCTCAAATACGAAGAAAAGGAAGTGGAAGACGCGGATGCGGTGCGCCGGCTGATGACGTTGGTGCTGGGCAGTCAAGTGGCGCAAAGTTCGGGGGCGTTCGAGGGATCCGATGCAGTTTTGCTGGCGAACCGCACGCGGCTGGCCGATCCAAGCATCCTACAGGCGCTGACTCTACTCTCAGCATCCGAGGCAGCAACAAATGTGCTTCCCATGATGTTGCAGCTGCTGTGCCAGTTGATGTTTGGCACTGAGCCATCGCGACCGCCGAATGTGGACAACAAGATTAAGCTGGCGACTGTGCGGTTGTGCCAGTGGACATTTCACCATTGCCAACTTGCGTTGCTGGAGGGTCTGCTTGGACCGGTACTGTTTCCAACTCTGCTGCGTTTGCTGATGAATCCGCACACGGAGAGCGAGGCGTCCAGCGCGGAGTTTGTGCGAGAATTTAGGCAAGGAGTCTACGAATCCCTTTCAGTACTTGGAACCGGAGCGCCGCGGCTAGTATCAGCATCTGAGCAGGCCTTCCAGGTGCTGCTAGTGCGTTGCCTGTCAGAGGAAGAACACCGTACTGGTGCTGGTGCAAATGCATTGAAGGCGTTTACAGCACTAGCAAGCGCGTACGCGGCTGCAGCAACACCGGAGGTTCGGGTCAAAGTACAAAATGAGCTTGTTGCACTGCTGAACGGCTCAAAGCTTTACGAACCCACCAAGAACTACGCGCGTGTACGAACTGCAATTGCTGCCTGGTGTGCGGAATTACTGACATCCACAACGGCAATAAAGGATGACATCACTGTGCGCTTTGCTGTGCTGCGCCTAGGGGCTTCCCCTGACGAGGACACCAGGCGTTTATCGAACAAAGCTTTGTTTGCACAGCCGCTGCCATCGACGAGTGCACTGGCAAACAGTCTGCAGGCAAACTTCCCCCAGAAGGACCTAAAGAAAAGTATGCACGATGTCGGTGCAGCCGAAAGCTGTGTGCGCTTTTGTGTCGAGATTCTGAAAGCTTCGCCAGATAATCTCAGTTTGGAGAGCGTAAGTGATCGGAGGAGTATCGTGGAGTACGTACTACGCACGCTGCTGACCCCCGTCGAGCACAAGGATTCCCCTTCCGCAGCCGCTACATCAGTGTTCGAGACGGCAGCGAGCGCAGTTGTGGAAGTTTGCGCGTTTGATCCGGAAAGTGTTAGTGCTGTTCTGGTTGACCGCGTGAAGGAGCTTTACGATGTTGCGGCGGTTAGTCAAGACCGCGCATTCCTCACGAACATTGCAACGATAGTTACGTGCACATGTAGAGCTGGAGCACTCTCTGTCAGCCAAGTGTTATCTGAATTTGTCGAGGTTGGAATGAACAAGCTTCAGTCGGATGGCTCTTCGGAGAAGGAACAATCGGGGATACTCTACGTTCTTGGAAGTGTACTGGGCTACATTGGCTCTGATGCAGCCCTTGTGGGAGCTGCGTCTCGAGAGGAAATGCAGCTGCTGTTGTCGTGCTTTGGAAGAATGACCGAGCTCCTCGAGAGCAAGGTGAAGGAGGGTTCGAATTTTGCATCATACCCGAGAAGTGAACTTGCTCAGAATGAGCATGTGGCGCTGCTTCGGAGTATAATAGATGGAATTGGTCTGGCAGGAACCCTGACGAGGTGTATGCAGAGGTCGGCGACTACTACTGCTAGCGAATGGAATCGCCTCAAGGCCAGGACGCTGGACGAATTGAGGCATGTGATTGAGTGGAAGCTGAAGGCTGTCCATTTTGACGAGCAACTGCTACCCAAGCTGGCAGCCTTAAAGAGTGTCGCAATCGAGAATCTCGGCCGCGCGGTGTCTGGTTTACCCGGTACTGATCTACCTGCAGAAGTGTCTAATGGTCTTGAAAAGGCCCTGGAAGCTCTTCTCAATCTCGGAGATCAAATCGATGCGGAGTTGCAGTTCGGTGTAGGCGAAGTCCTCGTTGCACTTGGAGCTCACGATGCTGAAGAACTATTCTCGCTTGACCGCGACAAGAAGTACAACGGGTTCACTGAGAATCGGGCAGCCGCCATTTTCGAGCGTGTGCTGAGTGATTACGCAGGCTCCCGACAGCCTAAATATCGCCGGAATGCAACGATATGGCTCTTGTGCATGTGCGCTGCTGGCCTAACACCGCTACCCGCGGAGAGTGGCGACTCGTCATCATTGAAGTCTTGGAAGAGCGTGTTGGTATCTCCTGCCTATTCGCAATTGGTACTGGAGGTGCATGAGTTTTTCGTTACTATGCTGAACGATGCGAATGAAGTACCAAAGGAAAGCGCGGTCAAAGGACTTGCGTATCTCCGACTACATGCGCCGAATGACGAGATGGGTCTTCAGTTTAGCGAAAGCTTATTCCGTCGCCTGAGGTGCTTTCGAGCCTTCGCGTCTACTGCTGACGCCGCTGCCGATGATGACGAAAATGCTGCTAGCACCAACAATGCTAATGCGGGTGACACAGCTGCAGCCACTACTGCATTGTCATCGTCAAGCTCGACTGTTGAGAATGCAGCGTACCGTGAGGTCAGTAATGTTGCAGCTGACGTTGGCGACCCAGAGCTTATGTATGCGCTGCTGTACCTGAGCACTGCCGATCCGATTTGGGAATCGTTTGCAGTGTCGTCTCCATCAAGTGTCATCCGCCGAGCCTCCATGTTCTCCTTTGTAGAGGTTGACAAGTTGTTCCGCGCTTCGATTGTCGCCAAAGCTGGTAGTCAGTGGATGGCTGAAGACTACTCCAACAAAGCCAAGTTGGTGCCGTGGTTGTTCCTGCTCAAGTTCCATTCAAACACTAAGGTGGCGGCGGTCATGGGCAATCTGTGGGAGTTCGCGAAAGGAAACACGGCGGATGCTGCTAAAGCCAAGCGTGAAAAGACTTCTCTTCGCCAAAATTGGGCGCTTCTGTTCCAGTTTGCTTTGGCTCGGCTCGAAAACGCAAGGAACTTCAAGTACCGCGAGGCCGCGTGCCTTGCCCTTGTTGACCTGCTGAACGGTGCTGAAGCAGATGACTTACGTGATGACTTTTTACGATTGTGGAAGACAGCGTCTCGCGCAGTCGATAACGTTATGGAGGCGGTTGCGCTGTCCGGAGTGAAGCTTTATCGCTACCTCGGCGAGTTAAGCTTGCGTGTGGCTGCAAACGATGCTGTGTGTCGGTCTCAATTGTTGGAGTTCTTGATCCAGGATGGGATTGTGAACAAAAACACTATCTGTCGCGCGCTGAGTATTGATGTATTGCTCCGCCTTGTCAAAACACTGAAGGCTGATGACATGCAGGACCGCTTGGCGCCTCTGATACTCAAACTGCTGGAGTATTTGTCTTCGCTGGAAATGCCGGAGCTGCAGTACGCGCAGTTTCATGTGGAGAAGAAAGATCAGCTGGAGCGCCTGCGGGTTTCAATTAGTCAGTCAGGACCTGTTGGCCAGCTTCTGGAGTTGGCAACAGCTCGACTAAAGGAGCTGGCCGGCTCAGCAGGCTGCGTGACCGTGGTCACGGAGCTTGTTCGTGGTGTAGCCAACCTGCTCAAATTTGGTGTGGGACTCAACACCCGAGTTGGTACCGCCAATTTCGTGGTAACTCTGGCCGGTGAGCTGCCATTTGAGCTTCGCAAATGCAGCGGCGCGGAGTTATTGTTGCGCCGTGTGTTCATCCCGTATGTCGGTGGGAAAACTGCCGCAGAAAATGATCAATATGGAGATGAAGAAAGTCGGTACGGCGGAGCAAGTGGAGGCGATTCTACTGAAGGTGCTGACTCAACTTTGACCGCGGCGTCCGGTTTGACGGATGGATTGGCCATTCAAAGTTATTGTCGAGCTGCAGCGTACCTGTGCCCACTGGTTGACGCAGTTACAGTTCGGGACTATGTCCGATCTGGTATCTTTGCGTTCAACGCCTTCAACAAGCCAAGCACCAGCAAAACCCCGAGTCCTTCATCTTCTCCCCAGAGCCAAAGCGACGACGAAGCCATGACCGAAGAAGGAGATGATGCCGGGCCAAAGACGCTTCAAGTTTACACAAGCCGGTTTCTCTTAATCAGTGCACTGGCAACGATGGAGCTTGTGAAGAAAGTCCCGCCGATCGCAGACGCTGACACTGTGGTGGCCAATGATCTTCGCAATATCTGGTACAGCTCCAACGTGTTCCCCGCTGCGTTTATCGGCCAGTTTGCTGCCACGAACGGGCTCAAGAGCACGTGGACGGCTGTGCTGGACGAATTACCACCTTCAGTATTGTACTCACCTAGCTCACTGGATGCTGTGCTTCGTGCAATTGCACTGTTGTTGGCGCATCCGGCTTGGGATACACGCCGGCAAGCGGCACGTGCATTGCAAGCCATCTTCGCGAGCGCCACGTATCGCTCAAGGCTGTCACCTGAACAAATTGAGCGCATCTGGCAGGAACTGATTGACGCCGTTCCTGGCCGCCTTTGGAGAGGCAAGGGTGTGATTCTGGAGTCAATTGTCGCTTTGGCGGCCGTCAAACTGGAAGCCTCAGCTACCACTGATGGAGAGTGGGTGCAAAAGCTGTCGCAGCTGCTTGTCGACGAGTGTGCTCGTGCGTGGAAGAACAACGATTTGGCTTACCTTGAGAGTGCCGTCATTAATCTGGGCAAGTTCTCGGCTTTGATACCGGCCGAGCAGAACGAGCTGCGTGCTTCCAATGTATTGTCATTGCGGAGTGCATTTGCTGAGTGGATGCCCCAAAGCGAAACCTCTGCCATGTTGTTGCCCCCGCTGCTTATCAAGTGCGTTTTTGAGGCTCTTGCGCTTATGTGGCCTCCCGTGACTACTGAGCAAGCAGCGAACAACAACAGGTATGCTGAAATGGCTTCAGAAGCGATTGTTTGGCTTTGTGCCGGGGTGGAATCGCCTCACCTAGCTGCTTGGAGCGTCCGCAAGGCTATTTACCAGACATTGACTGCAGTTGCGGATCGAGCCCCAGTCGAGACGCTCGCTGGAGGCAAGAGCAGTGCTGTGGAGCGCATGGTTGAGACTTGTTGCGGGCCATTCGGTGTGGCCGACGGAAAGTACTCGATGGTCCGAGTCGCTGCGGCTGGGGCTCTGACGGCGCTGCTTAAGCGAGGAGCGGAAGACTCGAATGTGGCGTTGAGGCTGGTAGTGCAGCGCGAGCGCGTGGCGGCTGCTGTGCAGACACTTTTGGCGAGCGAGGAAGCGTCCGAGCAGCAGGCAGCTTTCAACTTGAAGACGCAACTGAACCAGAATGGCTATGCCTAGATACTTAGCGGTTGACTGGCCTTGACTGCTGGGGACCAAACGTTTTTGCCATTTTCCCCTTAGTTTTTCTCATCTTCCTGCATCGCCGCTCGTCAAAGCCAAGCTGTATTGGAAGCTAAACACTTTTTGAATACAATTAAGCAGAACGAGGTACCAGTGCGCGTTGCTAGTAGAGCGAAGAGTGAGCGTGTTAAAACTGTAAGTGCAAACTACACATGTACTTAGTACATTAATTTCTCCTGGTAGTGCAACGGGGTACACGTTGTACGGACAGCCCAATAGGGATTAATTCGAGATAATGTGGACCACCCAACTCGTATTTAGTGAGCTAATACAATTTTCAAGTACAAGGTGCTTATAAAATTGTGGTTTTACATCCAAACTGACAGGCTACGCGATTGAACAGGCTAGCTTCATAAAATTAAAGAGTAGTGCGGATTCGTACTTAGTATATACCAGCACAGCTTCAACTGAAGTGATTCGGTGAATCAGCGTGACAACCAAAGCTTATCGGCGATTTAGTGGTAAGGCGGAAGCCCTTGTTTTGGTATATGGTCGCCCGGTGGCATTCACAGGCTCCGTACCGTACGGCGATGAGGTTCTATTCTAGTCGAGATGCATAGGCGATAGCGTAGAACTAAAGCTGAGAATTTTGGCAGTGGCAATGGGTACAAGGAGAGCCCTTCGTCGTGCTAATATATGCTTCGGGTTGGTCGCAGATGACTTGAAGGCGACAACGATGAACGCCCTGTGCAAATCCGCCCTCCGGCCACGCTCGGCAGCTGCAGCGCCTTCGGCTGCCTCGAGGCCTCCTCCTTCGGGGCGG
>JAIKVE010000802.1:0-16071 GCA_024679115.1 Phytophthora pistaciae | reverse complement strand
GGGGTGGGCGGCGGGCGCTGGCGTTGGCTTCCACAAGAGCGCCAAATACTTATGCGGGGGGGGCGCAGGATATCTTGCCGGAATAAAACCTCGGGCCCTCGTCCAATCAAAAACGGACGAGGTTTTTCTGTGAAACGGATAACAACGGCAACTTTGCTTCAACTTGCCCAACGTATCTTACGCGCCGCGCTTTTTGCCTAGGGCGGAGTCAGACTCTAAACCTTTTGCAGACCATCTATCCGCCAAGGCGCTCCTCTTTCAGTCTTCGTAGACGTACTCGGCAGCTTGTAAACCTCGATCTATGAGTTCGCCACCAGCCAGCGAGGCGGAACGAGCCCCAGTGTTTTGAGCCGAGTCGTTCGTTATCCAGGAAACGGCAGGTGCGCGTGTTACGCGCGTATGGGCAGCTACAGCTCGCCGCACTCGGTGATCGTGATGCCGAGCTTGGGCTTGCTGTTCGGGCCCACCGGGACGCTCTCGATCTTGCGCAGCAGCAGCAGCGACGCCGGGTCCAGCACCTTGCCAAAGACCACGTGCTTGCCGTCCAGCCAGTCGCACGGCGCGCACGTGAGGAAGAACTGGCAGCCGTTCGTGCCCGGTCCGCTGTTTGCCTACAGAGGTAGTAAGTAGCAACACGCAACAGGAGAGTAAGTAAGTGAGTGCACTGTTCAGCAGCTCGAAAGCAACCGCCCGCGACGCTGGACACGCACCATCGACAACAGCCCGGCCTCCGTGTGCTTGTGGATGAAGTTTTCGTCGTCGAACTTGTCGCCGTAGATGCTGATCCGGCCCGTGCCGTCGCCCTGCACCATTGCAACCGCCGCGAAACGCCGTGAGTCCACCGCCACCAATTCAAACAGAAGACCAGCAGCGGCAACGTTCTCACCTTCAGGAAGTCTCCGCCCTGCACCATAAAGTCCTTGATGACGCGGTGGAAGCTGCAGCCCTTGTAGCCCACGGGCAGCTCCGATTTCCTGCACCAGCAGCAACGCGTCAGTCTTTTCACCCAGCTGAAGCTCTCGCCCAGTAGCGAACCGCCTACCTGTATTCTCCCGTGCAGAATTGCCTGTTGACACATACGCAGCAGACCATACGTTAGCCGCCGATACAGTCCTGGGGTCTTTGCAGCCAGTCAGTCAATCGCAGCGTTCGCTCGCCTGAAGTTCTCCACCGTGCGCGGGCAGTCCTTCTTGAACAGCTCCAGCCGCAGGCGGCCCACGGGCGCGCCGCCGATGGAGACATCGAAAAACACCACGGGGTTGCCCCGCCGCAGGGCCTCGCTCAGCGCCGCGTCCATACTGTAAGCAGCTCGTGAATGAGGGCTCAAAGCGATGCCACCTAACGTGCAAAGCCGATATCGGCTTTCAAAGGGTGTATCCATTGTGCAGCTAACTAAAAGTGAAGAATCCATTCCATCTTCTTCAAGCGAGCCAACCAGCATCGGGAAGAGGACGGCGCCATGACGCTGGAGCTGTACCCCGCGTCGGCGCACGACGCCTTCCACGGCACCGCACTCCAGTACCCGCACCACATCGATGAGGCCGTGCAGCAGATCCACGGAGCCTGCCAGGGCCTTGGCACGGACGAAAAGACGCTCATCTCGGTGCTGGGCAGCAAGTCGCCCGAGACGCGCAACCTCTTCGCGCTGCGCTACAAGGAGCTGTACCGCCAGCCGCTCAAGAGTCTGCTCAAGAGCGAGACGTCGGGCGACTTCGGTCGCCTGCTGCGCATGATCTCCACGCCGCTGCCCGAGACGGAGGCGCAGATCCTGCGCGACGCCACCAAGGGAATGGGCACCACCGAGAGCCTCATCGTGCAGATCCTGTCGGGACGGTCCAACGAGGAGATGAACATCCTCAAGCGGACCTACTTCGACCTGGTGGGCAAGGATCTGGCCGTCACGCTCAACTCGGAGCTCAGCGGCGACTTCCGCAAGGTCGTCATGGCCGTTCTGCAGTCCTCCCAAGTCCCGTACAACCCAGCCGTGCACAATGCTGCCAAAGCGGAAGAAGAGGCCATTGCACTGTACAAAGCTGGCCAAGGCCGACTGGGCACCAATGAAGAAGTGTTCATCGGGATCCTGGTCAAGGCCCCGCCAGAATTTCTCAAGATGATGGACGCGGTGTATGTCGCCAAGTATAACAACAACATTGCCAAGGCCGTGGATAAGGAGTTCAGTGGTGATGCCAAGAAGAGTCTCAACTACCTCGTCCGATCTACCCTTGACCCGTACCCTGCGATTGCGGAAGTGTTTGAGAAGACCATGAAAGGCTTCGGGACGGATGAGACGGGGCTGAGCACGACGCTTGTACGCTATCAATCCGTGTTGCCTCACGTCAAGGCTGCGTACAAGAAGCTGTACCACGAGGAACTACGGGATCGCATCAGTGGTGAGACGAGCGGTGACTACAAAAGACTTCTGCTGGAGGTGTTTGACGCACCCCAAGATTCACCGCGGTCGAAGGTTGTGGGGTCAAGTGGAGCCGTGGCTTCTGCCGGTAGTGGGATCAGTGCGGCCGCTGGTGCCAGTTCCCCGGCCTATTTGTCGACCCAGACGTCATATGCAGCCTCGACTGCTAGTCTCCACTCTTCTGCTCAAGGATATAGTGGCTCGCCAGCGTACCCAACGCCGGCAGGACAGCAGGTCTATGGCCAGTCGCCCCAAGCCATTCCGACCCAATCAACCTACGGTGCTGTCCCTCAGCAGACTCCCACGTCACAACCAGCAGGAGGTTATTCATCGCCGAGTGGAGGCAGCTACCCTGGTCAAGCAACAGCTCAAAGTCAGGGGCCGACAGCAGGCTATCCTTCTCCGCAGCAGCAGTCTGGGTACTCTCCACAGCAGCATCAACCGGGTTATCCTCCCCCTCAGCAGCAACCGCAGCAAGCTCAATCGGGCTACCCTGGACAACCGCAGCAACAGGGATACCCGCAGCCTGGATATCCAGGACAGCAGCAGCAGCCCGGATACCCTGGGCAACAACAACAACAACAACAACAACAACAACAACAACAACAACAACAACAACAACAACAACAACAAGGATATTCTGGGCAACAACAACAACCAGGATATCCTGGGCAACAACAACAACCGGGATATCCTGGGCAACACCAACAACCGGGTTACCCGCAGCAAGCACAGCCATATCCGCCGCAGCAGTCGAGCTATCCACCCCAGCAACCGGGTTACCCACCACAACAGCAATTAAACTATCAGCCGCAATCCGGTTACCCCCCGCAGCAGGCCAATTATCCGCCACCGCAACAGGGATACCAGCAGCAAAACTACGCGCCGCCGCAGGGTTATCCGCAGCAACCTGCCTATCCGCCAAGTCAACCGTATCATCAATATCCAGCTCCCGGTCAACCACAGCAGACTGGTTACCCACCAAGTCAGCCATACCCGCAATACCCGCCAACCGGGCAGCCAGGGTACCCGCCTCCGTACGGAGCGGCACCTCCTGCTCAAGGCAACTACCCACCGCCGGGCAGCTACCCACCTCCACACCAGCCGCAGTACCCCGCAACTGGTGGCTATCCTCCGTACCGGGGCGTGTAAAGTCTTTCAGAATGATATAGGATTCAATCCTCACTTTGGGTTGTAAGCTTAGATTGGATCCATCAATATCCATACTTCCATCGACTACAGATACATCTACATAGATGTATGGATTGCAAGACTACCCTGCCGTGTGAATTGAAGCAAGGTGATCAGAGGACTTGCCCATGCATCCTTCCTAGCCAACCTCATTATTCAAACTCCTTTCGACTGCGCAGAACCCCCAACACCCCTTCCAACGACCTACCAACATGAAGCCGAGCCAGTTTATCTTCGCGCTTTTCATCGCTGCCGTGTTTGAATCGACCTGTGCCACTGAATTCGACTGTCAACCCGCGGCCGCCGTAGAGGTACCTGCGAGTGGCGCCATCCATCCGCCGAACGCGCTCCGACGCATGCAAACCACCTTCGAGTTGTCTGAGCCAGAGTCTGCGGGCTCAGCTTCTTCGACCGAGTTGTCTGGCACGGAGTCTGCTGCGGGCTCAACTTCTTCGACCGAGTTATCTGGCACGGAGCCCACAGGCTCGGCTTCTGCAACCGGCAACTCGGCGTCTGCTTCCAGCTCGACGGCTGAAACGGAAGTTCCGACGACGATCATGGTACTATTGCCCGACAATCTCGCACCGAGCTACTCTGGTTCTGGTAGTGTCATGTTCTTCGATGGGTCCGTTGGTGACGATGACAAGAAGGTGAGCAAGTCGGCGAGCTCCGACAGTGCCGCTGACGATGCATCCAGCGCGGCTTCGGAGCCAAACCTCGGGGTGGCAGTGATGTTGACTGCCTCCACGATCCTGTCAGCTCTTCTACTCGCGTAAGAAGTGCAACTGAGTGCTCAAGGCGAGAGTTAGCACGAAAAATAACCTGTAAGCCCCGACAGTCTACATATAGTGAGTGAATAATGGATGTACCAGCCAATACAGTTTGCTTGCAACACAAATTCCTCATTCTCCAGAAAAAATGACATACTACTAAAGGCTGTTAACCTCGCCCACGATGTTAACCTTGTAGCCCTTGAACAGTGCCGGCAATGCAGCTTCCAACTACACAAATGACAGTTAGAACCTCGGTCGTACCAAATAGCCGACCATACAAACGTACCTCCTTCTTCAGCTTTTTCGTCGTCGCCACGAGCGCATTAATCTGAGGCTGGATATTTTTGGTGGCATCAATGAAATCCACGTTCTTGTCCTCCAAAACGTGAATTTCGCGGCGGCATTTGTCCATGTGCTTGGTGAGCATTTCCAAGTTCGCCACGTGCCTGTCGAGATATCTCTCGGAGGTTTTAATGAGCACCAGTTGCTGCAAACGCTTGTTCGTCAACAGAGATACAGCTTGGTCTACAGCAGCTTGGAATTCCTCGATCTTTGACGTGCTCTGCTGTTCCAGTAGTGCTGTTCACGTACCACAACAGACCCGTCAGTATTTTATCGTAATCTACAAAAAATAGTACCATATTTCGTACGAGAAGAGCCCTGGAACTGGTTGGCGAAGGCAACGGAATCACTTCCGGACAGCTCAACTAGTCGCTGGCGGAGGAACGCTCGCAGCTCCAGCAGATCATTCAGCACACGAGTGCGAAACTCGTTGTCATCCAAAAGCCCAACGCGAGTCGCTTGCTTGATAGTAGAAGGTACGTCCAGAGTAGTTTCTTCACCAGTCACTTCCGCGGCGTTTTCCTCGCTAACCGGTTCCACCACATCCGACGTTGTAATATCCCAATCGATCTCAACAGGAGCATCGACAACATCAACTGAATCGGTTGCCGCGACTGTTTCAATGCCCCAGTCGATCTCGCCAGCATCAGCAGTGCCGCTATCATCAAGCGAGATATCCCAACTGATCTCTGCCGCCTCAGCTTCAAAGTCCAACGTCGCACCGGCTTCCACCAGCTCATCGCTAGCATGACGAAGTTCTTCGATCGCATCGAAGAACTTGTGGGGGGCCACGACAAGCTCAAATGGTTCATCCGTAGCGATTTCAGGCTCTTCGGTCACTTCGGACTGCTTCTTGCCCTTCTTCTTGTTCTTTTTGTCCTTTTTCGAGGAGGACGAACCAGTTGATTCCGTAACGGGGGCCACAACGGGGACTTCGCAGTCATGCAAGTAGGTTTGGAGCGCCTGGTGGTACTCGATCGCATTGGCAATTTCGTCACAACAAATAGCCTTTGCGACGCCATCGAAGATAGACGGCAACTCCAGCGGCAAACGACGCAGCTCTTCACGGAAGTTCTCCCCCTACAGCGCACCCCGTCAGTAAGCAACACTGTCACAACGGCAAGTGGTGTAGCAATAACATGTGAACGAACCGCAATGCCCATGTCCGCGCACGAAGTCTCCAACTTGCGCTTGTACTCTGCAATGCTCCTCGTCAAGTCCTAAACGATGGTCGCATGTTGCGCACAGGTAATCAGTCAGGGCTCATTATGAACTCCACACTCACGCTGCATTTGTAACTCACCGCCGCCTTGCGGTTGTTGTCCGCGACTTGCTTCTCATTCTGCTGAATCGACTTTTTCAAAAACGGACTAAATCAGCGAAGCACACACCAGTTAGTGCCACAGTTCCATCCACCACCACCACACAGCATCCACTTCTGTATCTGCACTGACATTTCAAACGCAGTGTTCTGCGCGATGATACGCGCCGCCTCGGCCGCGAAGACGTTGTTCTTCTCGTACTGGCGGATCAGCGCACTCCACCGCTTCAGCACTGGCGACGTGTACTGCGCAACAACAATAAATCGAACACGTGTCATTACTTTCTGAGAGGCAGCACACTTGATGTTAGTATGTGAGCCCTCTCTCCTCACCTGCCCGAAGAAGTTCTTGCTCGCGCCCTCGTCCGACTGCTCCAGACACTCGAAGATGAACTTGCAGTCGAAGTAGTTGAGCTCCTCGTGGCTGGGCTTCTTGGCGCGGAACTTGGTCAGCTGTTCGCTGGCCAGAGGCAGCTCCGGGTACAGCGCGGCGATGGCGTCGCGGATCTGCTTGTGCTGCTCGAGCCACTTGTGCGGCACGATGCGGCGGTCCACCAGCGCCTCTGCGGGGGCAGCGAGGGGGAAGCACGCGTTAGAAGTCAGAGCGCAGAGAGGAGGAGGGAAGGGGGCAAGGGGAAAAGAAGGAGGAACCCACCCAGGAGCTGCTTGTACTGAATGTCGATGGGCAGCTTGCGCTTGTCCGCCATACTTGCTTCTTGTCTTCGAGAGGAGAGTCTCAGCAAGGTTCTTGCAGGCTTGTTGTCGAGGAATCGGTTAAAAACAATTTTGACCAATCAAAGCGCGAAGAGAAATCATATGCCAGAAAATATTTTTTTCCGCTCCGAGTGACGTCAGCAAGATACTTGCAAGAAACGCTTGCACGTTGAAGTGCGTGCGGCGACTCAGTTGTCGTATCCACCGGATGGCAGCTCATACTGACGGCAAGATAGGATATTGCAGCTGGGCACGTGGCTCCCCCATGGCAGCAAATCTGGCGCCGCTGGTTGCAGCCGCCGCCGCGCTTGCAGTCTCCGCTGCTCATTCTTCAAAACTCGTCGCGCAGCGCACCCTCCTCCACCTCCTCCACCTCCACCACCGCTCTCCAAGCTCAAGATGCTGGGACTCTACCCTCCGTCCGTGTTCGACGCATACAAGAAGGAGAAGACGCGCTTTTCGGCGTCGATCGACGCTGCCGTGGAGGAGATCCACACGGCCTGCCACGGCGTCGGCACGGACGACAAGACTCTCGTGAAGATCCTCGGCCCGCTCTCGCCCAACGACCGCGGGCTCATCTCGCTGCGCTACAAGGAGCTACACGGCAAGACGCTCCGCGAGCTCGTCAAGAGCGAGACGTCGGGTGACTTCGGCTACCTGCTGCAGCTCATCTGCTTCACGCTGCCGCAAGCCGAAGCCTACATCGTCTTCCACGCCATGAAGGGCGCTGGCACCTCTGACCACCTGCTCTACTCTGTGCTCATGGGTCGCACCAATGAAGAGATGAGTCTGCTGAAGAAGACCTACTTCGAGATGTACGACACGGACCTCAGCGTCTCTATCAGCGACGAGATCAGCGGTGACTTCCTCGCCGTCATCATGAAGGCGCTCCAGGTGAGCAACCACAGCTTCAACATTTTAGTGCGCAGCAATTCGACGTAGTAACTGACCAATTGTGTACGTATCCCTCCCACACTTCAGGAGCCGATGGTGGAGTACAAGCCGTCGTTCCACACCAAGGAGAAGGCCGAGGAGGACGCCGAGCTGCTCTACAAGGCCGGCGAGGGCAAGTGGGGCACCGACGAAAACGCCTTCATCAAGGTGCTGCTGGCCAGCCCGCCCGAGCACCTCCGCAACATCAATGCGGCGTACCAGGCCAAGCACGAGCACGACTTGATCTACGCGATCGAAAACGAGTTCAGCGGCAGCGACTGCGCTGCGCTCACTTACTTCGGTAAGCTGCTACACGATCACTCTCTTTTGTTGTGGCCCCACTAACATCCCTCTGACTGGTATGGTACAGTCCGCCTGAGCCTCAACCCGTGGCCGTTCCTCGCCGAGCACATCGAGGGAACGATGGCCGGCGTCGGCACCGATGAGACGGCCCTTAGCGCAGCCATTGTGCGCTACCACTCGTACCTGGGCAAGATCATGCCCTTCTACGAGAAGAACTACAAGATGTCGCTCCACGACCGCATCCAAGGCGAAGTCGGCGGCGAGTACCAGGAGCTGCTGCTGCAGCTCCTCGAGGCCCCGCGCTCTATCGGCAGCTTTGCGTAAGAAACCAAGTCCAAGTCCAATGGATCGGCGCTCACATCATTGAGCACGTCGGTCACAACAGTGTCAGCAAAATTAACCCACAAAAATCCAAATGCCTCTGTAAATACCTCTGTTTTCTGATATCTCACTTCTACAGTAGAATATACCTCGCATTGATATGTGAAGCTCCTTAAATGTAAAGTCACCTCTGTAACTCATTACAAGGATTTCCTGCACAATTGGCATCGCTGGCGCGAGGTGACGGCGGTGCTAGACAACAGCAGCGGCGGCGATGCAGCACATATTCCCGCAGCACGCACACGATGTGTTCCACGGCGTGCCGCTGGTGTACCCGCGCGAGATCGACGACGCCTGCGAGCGGATCCGCGACGCGACGGACGGCCTGGGAGTGGACGAGAAGGTGCTCGTGGACGAGCTGAGCGCACTATCGACGAGCGACCGGTTGCTGCTCATCTACCGCTACAAGGACTTGTACCGCGAGGAGCTCAAGGACACGCTGAGCAGAGACACGGTGGGCGATTTCCGCTTCCTGTTGCTGCTGCTGACGATGCCGCTGCCGGAGGTGGAGGCGTTCGTCCTGAACGTGGCCACGTCGGGCTCGGGCACGAAGGAGCGACTGCTGTACCCGGTGCGCCGACGGAGCTTGCCTAGCGCTCACGACTACCTAACGCGTTACTGAATCCGTGCTGATGTGGTTGTTCGCGCTGTGGCAGATTATCCTGGGCCGCACCAACGAAGAGCTCTCGATGCTCAAGTCGACGTACTATTACATCTTCAACAAGGACCTGACCTGGCTCATGCGCTCTGAACTGAGCGGCGACTACCGCGAGGTGATCCTCTTGGCGCTGGAGGTGCGTTGGCTGTTGTACTTGATTGAGTTGCAGCAGACCTCGTGGTGATAAGGGAAATTGTCGTTTTGCTGCCACAGCGACTGCAAGTCACGTACGACCCCGAGGTCCACACGTACGCGAAGGCGAAAGCGGACGCCATCAAGGTCTACGACGCCGGCGAGGGCCGCTGGGGCACGGACGAGACCACCTTCATCCGCATCCTGTTCTCCAGCCCGCGCGAGCACCTCGTCCTGGTGAACGACATCTACAAGAAGAAATACGTGAGCGACCTGGAGGTGGCCGTGCGCGCCGAGTTCAGCGGCTACGCGACCGAAGCCCTCGTGTTTTACGGTGCGTGCGTTTGCGCTGGCTAGTGTTCGTTCTTGCTGGTGGCAACTTTTGCTCCGTGTGTGCTGTGGGGGGCCACGCTAACCCTCTTGTGTGTGTACCTATCTGCTGGCAGTCCGCTTGGCGCTGGAGCCGCACGCGGCGATCGCCGACCACTTCGAGCGCATGATGAAGGGCCTGGGCACGGACGAGAAGGGGCTGAGCGCCGCGGTGATCCGCTACCACTGGATGCAGCCGCGCGTGGAGGCGCTGTACGAGAAGCGGCACGAACGGTCTCTCGAGGAGCGGATCCGCACGGACACGGACGCCAACTACGGCGACCTGCTGGTCACGCTGCTGCACATTCCGACCGACGGCGGCGGCGATGGAGGTGGCGACAGCGGCGACGGTGGCAGCGAGAAGAGTGCGCCCGAGTCTGCATCTTAGGAGTAGTGCTGTCGACGTCGAGGGTTATCTGGGTGTTAACGGAAATAACGTTAATTTGGTGTTATTCCCTTGTTGACGTCGGATAACACAACACAACACCAAAAGGCTATTTTGGTAATAAACGTAAAACTGTTTGTGACACTCGGCTTCTAAATCTGGCATCCATTTCCCGTTATTTCTGGCAGAATATGCTGAAAGCCGAGGTGTTCTAGGCCACCTGAGCGGAGAGAAGGAATGAACCAGGGCACGCAGGCCTCGGATTAGTATACGAACGCGTGCAGGAATCTATAGCTGGCCCTTGCTCTTGACAACTCGCTCTGAAAGCAAGACCCAGCGATCATCTGGCGCAAGTTGTAAATACCACTATATGGTATGGCAGTTATGAAGAAGTCGGCTATGGCACTTTCATGGCCCTTTCGTGACCTTTGCCACATCTGTTTGTGCCGTAAATCTGGTACATGAGTGTACATCGTTGATTGGCCAATAATATTTTTATGACATTTTAGCCAATTATATCGCTTGCAACAGTGGCTGTTATGGAGGTGTTAACTCTTTGTTATGATATATATGATACGATAACACCTATCAGACGTCGAAGGGTCTCGACGTCAGCCGACGTTAATAACGGTAACATCGACAGCACTACTTAGGAGAAGACCTGTAACTCAACAAGATGTGTTTCTGTACTGTACGCGCACTTCCCCTCCCAATTTGCACCCACACCCACCCACCGGACAGTCGAGCCTACACACCGCCGTTCCAAGGGCGAAGCTTGCTCGAAAAAAAAGAGAGCGGTGGGTGCAGCGACACAGTACACAAATGGGTGCGTCCGCGTGTTGAAACGCCCCTAAGAAATCCATTGACGCTTCCGGCCGCCGTTTCGGCGCCGTTGTGTCGGGCAAGGACCGCGCTGACGACATGGCGCCGCTACAGTCCGCATGAGCTTGCTTGGTCAAGTGACCGCAGCCAACCAGCCAGCCAGCACTGATCCACGGCCAGCACTTCCGCAGCACCTTGGCCCAGGCTCGCCCATGTACAGTACACTAATCCGGTGTGCGAGATTGCGCTCGCCGCGGCCAAAAATATACTTTCAGCCAATGGCCGCGCGGTCCGACACGCCACCGATTGCGCCGCTTGCGCGAGAGTGGGACGGCCTTGACCGGCTCAGCGAAACTTCAACTTTCAAATGCGCCCGCCAGCGTCACACTTGATAATGTACGCGCGGCCCCCGGAAAGTGTACGGACGACGGCTTCAAAATGTACGACGAACCGCGCCGTCGCCGCAAATTGCAGGAGCGCCGAGGACCCCGCCGCCGTCGTAAACACTTCCAGCGCCAAGCACTCGGCGTCAACTCCGCCGCAATCTGGCTGCGATGATGGAGGCGGCGGCCGCGACACGCTCGCGCCAAAGCGCCATCGATGCACTCACTTTTCGGGCTTTTTCGCGAGCGGACTTTTTTGCGGACTAAAAGCGCGTTAGTCGAGCGTCCGTACACATTTTTGCTAGTCTGCCAGCAGTGACCAAGTTGCTATTTCCTGCGGCATCGAGGCCGATCGAGTCAATACCGGGCTGGTGTGTTGGTAGCGTAGATAATGTGGCTGGCTAGCAACGAGAAAAGTTTACCAGAAAATGCCTGCGACGTTGTGCTGTTGTTGACTATGGGCGGTGAACGTCCTCGAACGCTGCAGTCGTCCTGAGCTCACGACGCAATGTAAAAACAGTCTGTACATATTTTGGCAGAAGCATTCGCATGTGTAGCTATACACTCATACACGACCTTCATTAATTCTCCTACTGCACAACAGCCAACTTAGCCGCCTACCGGTATTATATTACATCTAGATCTCGTTCGTCCTCGCTGCAAGGTTTGCCCGTTTGACTTACGGTAACACAAAGCTTGAGTCGTAGTTTTCAAGCAATTGAGCCCGGCACTGATTAGATCAACAGTGGCACTGTAGGTCGATCGGCAACAGTACCTGCTATTCCTTATAAGAATTTCAGAAAAGAGCCAATAAAACTAGCTTGCACAGGTTGTTTTGGGGACGGGTGTCATGGGCGTCAAATCCCCAAACGCCCGAGGTGTCGACTGCACCACCACACCCAGGCAAGAACTGCGAAAGCCCTGAGGACACCGACACCTCCTCGGGACGAGCGAAGCCAGGTGATGCTGAGGCTTGGGCTCAAACCCACGCACCACTCACACAGTTGATGAATTGGAGGCTTAGTTTTAGCTCCGCCTGGGAGGGCCGTTTCACCCCCTCCCCATACATAAAACCAAGTGAGCACTGTTGACGATCGGCAACAGTGCCACTGTTGATTGAATGACTTCCGCTGTGCCCGCGATCGACTGCCTTCGTGCCTTCGCGTTGGACTCTATGGCCCCGCGAATCCACCAGAGCCAACCGCGCGAGCTGCATGCACGTAACGCGTGCGCGGTACCGCGCAAACCCCAACACGGGAAATCTGTCACACGGCAACTGCGACCGATCATCGTCGATCAGGAACTCAATGCGATTTTAGGGACGAGGCAAACCACCAGCTTTCGTGTCGGCGTTGCTGGCGCCAGGCTGCTGCTATTTCGATCGATCGCTTGTTGTTTTGATCTCGCCGCTTGGACATGCGCTACCAGGCCCGTCACTTTGCGCACCGAAGCAGCATTTATGCGGATCGGTGGCGACGGCCAATAGCGGCCACCGCAGAATGAAGCGGATTGAAGTGGCGGCAAATCCAAAGCTTGAAGCATTGACCTGCGGTGCCCAATTTTGTCCGGCTGGTCGTTAAGCTACGGCTCGTGTGCAAGAAGCCATGCTGGCACCGCAGCATTGTGGTACACACACTACGTACTACGTACGGCGCGCGAGGTGTCTGCTGCGGCAAATGCAATGCTAACAGTAGGTTGGGAGTACACTTCATACGAGTAAATGGGCTTCATTTTGAGGCACGCCTTCGCTGTGCGCATAAATATTATAACCTACTACACAACTACCATTTCGAGAACCATGGGTGCTCCAGCACCTCTTCCATACTTGGGCGCTGGTCAGCGTCCGCGTGCATCATCTGCTTCACGAGCTCCTTGGCCTCGCTGCTAATCCGCCACCACTCGAGCTCGTCAAAGAAAATCTCGCCCGAAAGGGTTCGCTCCAGCATCTCGTCCTCGGACGGCGCGCTGAATGGCGAGTACCCGCACAGAATCGTGTACAGTACGGCGCCCGCACTGAAAACGTCGGCTGCGTACGAAATCTTGCCGTTCTGTAGCACCTCCGGTGCAGCGTAACCCACCGTGCAGCTAATGGCTTTCTTGACCGTGCTCTTGTCCAGCTGCAAAGCAGAACCGAAGTCGCCGAGCTTTACGGTCTCAAGCTGCAGCGCCGACACCTTGAAGAACAGGTTCTCGGGCTTGATGTCCAGGTGCACGATGCCGTGTTCGTGGCAGTGGTTGACGGCGCTGGCGATGTGGCGGAATAGCGTCTTCGCTTCGTGCTCGTCCATGCCGCCGTTCTGGCTGATGAAGTCGAAGAGATCGCCACCCACACAGTTTTCCATGACCAGGTACGCCTTTTCCTTCTGGCGGAACGAGTCGTGAAGCGCGACAATGTTCGGGTGGCTCGAGTAGTTGGTTAGCATCCGCTGAATCTCGATCTCGTTGCGAGACGAGTGACTCTGCTTGGTAGACGAAGCTTCCATCGACTTCATCACGTACGACGGGCGGCCGCGGTCCATCCATGTGGAGCACTCGACGACAGACGAGTTCTGCGTCTCCATGATCACGGCACCCAGAGTGAACTTGGCGATCCAGCTGAGCAGGTCGACGGCGTCCTGCACCAGCTTGGCCCATTGATCGCGCTCGTTCTTGGTATCAAACTTGAGAATCCACTTATCTTGCAACACCTTGTCGTTCGAGCCTTTGGAGACGGCGGAGCTGGGCGCAGGCGCCGAGCGCTCGCAGTCGACAGGCATCCGGAAGTCGATGGACAGCTTGTTCTTGGGCAGGCGGTCTACGCGCGTCCACACGCTGATCATCTGGCGCTGGCGCACCTCGCCCTTCTCGCAGCGCGCGTACTCCATGTAGGGCACCGTGCCGGTCTGCAAGCGCACGATGCGCGGCACGAAGATCTTCATCCAGTCGGGCAGCGGCACCTGCTTCATCACGCGCACCGAGTGGAGCTCGAACAGCTTCATCTGCACCTGCTTCTGCGACAGCGCGGCGCCGTCCGTCTCGAGGTCCTCCTCGAGAATCGTGAGGCGCTGGCCCGAGCGGTCGGCGCCGCCGTACAGGCTGCTGAGCCGCGACGTGCTGAGCGCCTCCGAGTCCAGCAGCGTGGAGTCCATGCCGCTGCTGCTCATGGCCGAGCAGCAGGTCGAATTGGTGAGGAAAGACGAGCGCGCCTCCTTCGTGAGTGGCACGACGTCCATGTCGAGCGCGCTGAGGCCGACCATGCTTCCGGCGCTATCGGTTCTGTCCTACGGGGCAAGTCAAACAATGGCCTGACCTGCGCTCTCCAGGGAAAATTGCCTTATGAGAGCCGTCTGGGAGTAAGCCGGAGGCAGAGCCGGGACCATACATTCTGCGAGTGAAGGCGATTACGCGAGCAATGAGGGCTAGGGTCCGCCAATGGGAAAAGGAGGTGTCGTAATCGGCTCAAGTCAACCTGGCGCGTGCGCATTAGTCCAAAAGCGTGTTTTTCGACCAATGGACGAAGAGTTCGAAATATAACGGTAGTCGGTGCGCGCGAATGAAGGTAGAGTCGCTAGCGTCACTTTCTGCCTCGCGCCAGTGCGATTTTCCACGACATGCTCACATTTGGTCCTAGCCACACAGGGGCCTCGGCGCCGCTCCACGACGCAGCCTATCTCGCCTTATATCGTTGTACAGGGACATTTTCGCCACTTGGCAGGCGCTCCCAGAGCCGTGGCGGCGAGAGGGTGTCGCGCGCATTACATGGCGGCGGGGCCATGTCCGCGGCTGCGGGGTCGAGGCGTTCCAGTTTAGGTCAAGCGCTGCCCGCAGTAACCCAGGTGGTTTTGCGACATACAGCTATCGGCTTGACAGCTATCGGTGACCAGCCACGCCGGCTGGCGACGTCCGCCCTAGTGCCGCCAGAGCGCAAGCGACTTCAGTCCGGGCACCATATTTTCGCGCTGGGCTATTACCGTCTGGGCGCTCTGTTTCAGCAGGTGCGCATATGTCGCTCCGCGACGACTCGCAGGCCGAAGACAAGGTGGCCGCGAACGGCTGACCGCGCATTCGTCTGTCGGTCCATACATGTCCAGTACATGTAGCAGCGATTGAAGCGATTGAACAAGTTTTGTGGACAGACTAGCAAAAATGTGTACGGACGCTCGACTAACGCGCTTTTAGTCCGCAAAAAAGTCCGCTCGCGAAAAAGTCCGAAAAGTGAGTGCACTGATGGCGCTTTGGCGCGAGCGTGTCGCGGCCGCCGCCTCCACCATCGCAGCCAGATTGCGGCGGAGTTGACGCCGAGTGCTTGGCGCTGGTAGTGTTTACGACGGCGGCGGGGTCCTCGGCGCTCCTGCAATTTGCGGCGACGGCGCGGTTCGTCGTACATTTTGAAGCCGTCGTTCGTACACTTTCCGGGGGCCGCGCGTACATTATCAAGTGTGACGCTGGGCGGGCGCATTTGAAAGTTGAAGTTTCGCTGAGCCAGTCAAGGCCGTCCCACTCTCCGCAATCGGTGGCGTGTCGGACCGCGCGGCCATTGGCTGAAAGTATATTTTTGGCCACGGCGAGCGCAATCTCGCACACCGGATTAGTGTACTGTACATGGGCGAGCCTGGGCCAAGGTGCTGCGGAAGTGCTGGCCGTGGAGCAACTTGTTGTGTGGGTGCAAATTGGGAGGGGAAGTGCGCGTACAGTACAGAAACACATCTTGTTGAGTTGCAGGTTTTCTCCTAAGATGCAGACTCGGGCGCACTCTTCTCGCTGCCACCGTCGCCGCTGTCGCCACCTCCATCGCCGCCGCCGTCGCCACCTCCATCGCCGCCGCCGTCGGTCGGAATGTGCAGCAGCGTGACCAGCAGGTCGCCGTAGTTGGCGTCCGTGTTCGTGCGGATTCGCTCCTCGAGAGACCGCCCGTGCCGCTTCTCGTACAGCGCCTCCACGCGCGGCTGCATCCAGTGGTAGCGGATCACCGCGG
>JAIKVE010000801.1:0-16073 GCA_024679115.1 Phytophthora pistaciae | reverse complement strand
TTTATCTTTTCCGACCACTACGATATCCTAGGTCAAAACGAAGGGCAAAATCTCTGCAAGGCAGAATAACATATGCATTTTGTTATGGGATGTTGTCGAGCATATTCCTTGTTGCAAAGCATCTGACCCGGTACAGTGTGGCCCCCCGTTTTCACGCCCGCTGACCTCTTATAAACTGCCAGATTTGATATGTCCAATGTATATTCACAGGGCAGCTCATCTCCTTTTCCATAGTATTCCCTTGCTCACGACAGGACACATCACAAAGATGCTGCAGCAAATCCAATAAGTCTATAGGAGTTTGTATGGTCCGCCCTCCGCGAAAACGGGGGGCCACACTGTACACATGTTTTTCCTATTCTGCATAGATATCCATGTGTTGCGCCACGTACCTCCGCCGGAGTTCTAATGCATGCGTTCTGGTTATAATACGATAGGCTGCGAGCCGCCCACCAGTTCGCGAGCTGGGTTATATAATAGAATCATTTTGCGATTTCGCTCTCGACCCTCAGAGCCCCTTGTACGAGTCATTTTTCAACCCATGCGTCTGCATCCTGTTCTGATCCTGGCTGCTGCTGCCTTCGTGGCAATTTCCGAGGTTACCGCCACTGCTGGCGACCACAAGGAGACTCAGAACGACGCGTTTGCATCCCGTCTCGATAATTCTTTCTAATCCACTTGATTGATAATTGATTTGAAGAGTCTCAAACCACGACTCGGGTTCTTCTTGTTGAAATCCTTGACGTGCTGCAGCCACATCTGGAACACGCGATCTCCGAGAATATCATCCCCCGGACAATAAAATATAAAATTGTATTGCACGTTTCTTTCTTCCGTAATAATCATTGCAATACGACTCCCACCAATAATCAATTATTTTAGTGGAACATAACAGTAATTATTGTATTGAGCATGCTGTTTATCTTGACATTTGTATGTGCATAAAATACCAACAAATATTGGAGCTGACAAAGCTCAATAATAATCATTGCAATACACGTATCCCCAATAATCAATTATTTTAGTGGAACAATACCGTAATAATTGTTTTTGTATTATTTTTGCCGACCCTTGTCCCCCGGGTTTAGCAAGCTAAATCGTACCTCCACCTGGGGTCTGTCGGCGTTATCTTTGAGCTGCAAATTATATCCGACCCGATATATCTGAGCGTCGGAGTTGCCAAAATTTTTGCAAGGCACAATAGGTAGTCACTCCTATCCGTTGCAAGGTGTACTTTCCCAGCTAGCCTCTAAAGTCTTAAAACAGGCCCTAACTTCTTACTTGAGGGTACATTGTCGTAGTAACCAGGGCTCGGTCCTAAAACCGAGACCAGCGACCACAAAAAATCTCAATTGTCCAGATCGTCAAGAGTGACAGGTTTACTCGTCGTGGCGGGGTCTTAGCTGCATCATGTGGCCCGGAGTGAACTCCCCGCCACCCAAGGCGATTCTAATACTGTTTCTACTGCATGCGCATGGTGTCGAACGCTCGCTACGAGAATGTAACCTCGAGCCGACATCGGTGGAGGGGCTTTGGGGGTCCCACAAAAGAATCTCACCCGATTAGAAGTTGATAAGAAATATTTTACGACGTTATAAGGCGTCTGCTGTTAGCACCAACTTTGGAACGCCTTCACTTCTAGGACTTTTGTCGCTTCCACGAATCATCGACACTCTGCTACTGCAGTTAGACATTAAATGCGCAGTACAGTGGCTGATTTCCGAATTCATTTGATTGAACTAGAAAAGATTACGTACCGCTGTCATTGAGTGTTTAACGGATCATATGCTTGTTACAAACCGATTTTTACACACGAAACTCCTTGTAACCTTGTATTATGTCGGTTACTTCGTAACTGATTTTTGGTCCTATTAATTGAAGAAAAAAAAGTGTGCTTTGCTTCCAAGCAAATCTAATCAAATGATGAGGTGAGCACGATAACTTGGCGGTCACATCCACTTAAGTGTTGAGATGAGTACCAATCACTTGCAACTTCTACATATGTTTGCACGCGGGGTAGCGTATAATACGCCTGTACACACCATACTACCTGTGGAACTACCGAGTATGAGTCGGTTGTCATGGATTCTTCGATCAGTTTTCGTTTTCGTGTTCCAACTCCCGCTCGTGTATTCCAGCCGAAGCGATGCCACTCCGCCTCCTGGTGCTCTTGCTTCTCTCCGCCTTCATCGCATGTACCGACGCAACTTCACCTACGATAAGCTCCGCGGTATTGAATACGGATCTCCCCAAACGGACTGGTGGCCGCACTGCGAGCGGAGCTGCCATCTCAGCAGAGAGGCTCTTAAGAACTGGTAGCGATATCGACGAGGCTGTCGACGACGGCGACGAGAGAGGCGGGCTGTCCATCCCTGTGTTCGAAAGGGTCAAGACTCTGTTCACGTCTCCGGAGAAAATCCCCCAAAAGCTTGGGCAGTGGCTCACCAACGAGAAACCGGCGGAGCATGTCTTGGCTCACATGGGTCTCGACAAGGCAAAGGGCGTGCTGTTCTCCTCCACAAACTCCATGAATCTCGATCGGTGGCTCAAGTATGTGGACGATTTAAGCGCCAAGAACCCTGCGAAAAAGAGAGCGTCCGCGATCTCGATACTGTCTACTCATTACGGCGACGCGGCCCTGTACGACATGATTCGAATCGCCAAGTCGGCGGACTTAACTCCAGACGCACCGATCCTCGCAACGCGTCTCGCCACGAGGCTACAGAAGGACCTACTTCAGCACTGGTTAGCTGCTGCGCAGAAGCCTGACGACGTCTTCCACTTCATGAGGCTTGGGCAGTCAGGCTACAGTTTCCAGAAAGACTCGGAATTCGCCCTGTGGGTCAAATACGTGGACGACTTCAACGCGAAACCTTCGCCGCCGGATGTCCCAGCGTTGATGTCCCCGATGCTCACGAAAAACTTCAATGCTGGCGCTTTATTCGTAGACGTCGAGAAGGCCAAGGGCGTGGAAAATACCAAACGTATCGCTGCCAAGGTTCAGGCTGATTTGGAACAGTTCTGGCTGAACAATCGGAAAAGTCCGGATGATGTTCTGGAACTGATCGGATTCCACAAGACCTCTGCGCTTATCTACACGAAGGACATGTATAAGAAGACGGCTCTAGAGCTGCCGTTGTTTAAGCAGTGGGCCAAGTACGCGGACGCGTACAGCTTAAAGTACCCGGATGAGAAGATGACGATGATCGAGACGATGACGCGGGTATTTGGTCACGGTCGAGTTGCGAAGATGCTGAATAAAGCCAAGACGCAAGACTCGACGCGAGTTTTGGCCGCCAAGCTCGAGTCGGCGCAGCTGGAAATGTGGTCGAAGGGCGACAAATCTGTCGACGACGTGTACAAGCTGCTACAGTTTGAGCACCCACGTCAAGTCGCTGAGTTCTACGACCAACCTATCCGCCTGTGGGTCTCGTACATGGATATCGTTCTCAAGAAGAATCCGGACGAGGTGACGTCGTTGTTGTCGTCGTTGCAGTCTCGCTTCATTGACAGACCACTCAATCAACTCCTCCAGCAAGCCAAGAAGTTCCCCAGTATGGAGAACGCCGCAACTGCCATCCAGACGGAGAAGCTCCGGGGCTATCTGGCAAAGAACGAATCTCCCGAGAACGTCTTCAAGCTGCTGGCTCTTAACAACGCGGTGGATAACGTACTCGCTGATTCTTCACTCACGAAGTGGATGCGGTACGTCAAGGACTTCAAGACGAAGAACCCGGAGTACCAGGTCTCCTGGTTCGAGACATTCCACCGCTACTATCAGTGGCACGAAATTGAGCGGATCGTCGCGAAGGGGTTAAAAAATCCAAGCACCAGGAAAATCGCGGAGAAGCTTGAGGCGCGCTGGATCCAATACGGGCTGGATGAGAAGCACCCTCCGAAAGACGTGCTCGGTTCGCTAAAGGCCCTATTCATGGAGGAAAATCCACTGTTAAATCCGATGTTCGAGTCGTGGGCGAAGTACCTGAAGCAGTTCAACGAGCGGTATCCGAACGATAAAACGACGATGCTCGATGCCCTGGAGGCTAAACTCGTCGACTCGGAGCTGCTGAGGTTTTTCACTGCGGTGACGGAGAACCCAACCAGCACCAAGGAGCTGAAGGTGCTGGCGACAGACCTCAAAAGTGCACTAGTCAGCAAAATAGACGGATAAAATGTTTGTTGATGCGCGTACCAAAATAATTTTCTTGAAAAATGAACGATAATTGACGAAACATTTTTTCTAGCTAGCAGTCCAACTCTAATTCAATGCGGCTATGAAATATTTCCCGCCAAAATATATCGAGCCAACCGCCTTGTCAAAAAAAAAAACAATAGCATCGGGGAATCGAAAAGGCCCCTGAACGCCTTAGTAAAGATCTACTTGACGCTTTCGTCAGTTTTTCTTCGTCCAGGAGCCAAAATGCTTGAACAAGCCTTGCCATCCACGCTTCAGTGACCCCAGGTCAAGCTCAACGATGCCCCTCTACCTCCTGAAGGTTTTGTTTCGATCAAGATGGGGATGCACAATCCGAGCACAGAGTAAACCGCAAAACTGGCGGAAAGGGAATTTATTTAACTGCGGGCTGGCGAAGGAGGAGCTGTCCCAGCACGTATTCCGCCATCTTGGTGCTCACGAGGCTGGAGAAAACGTTCTTCTTGCGAGTGTGGAGTTCAAGGCGTGGTCCGCGTACCTACGTGACTTTAACAGTCGACATTCTATAAAGAAACCCACGATGATCGAAGCTCTGAAAGATTACTACGGCTACATGGCTCAAAAACAGGTACTCAATGCGGCGAAGCAGAACACCAGCACAGACAAGTTTGCAGAGAGCGCTCGATTACAAATAATGGGTAGCTAAGGTGTAAATGAGGAACCGGCTGACGGTGTGTCAACCTCCGATAAATTTATGGCACGATCCTTAGCTCAAAGCGAAGTTATCAGAAATGGCCTAGATTCGAGCTGGATTATTGGTTAAGCCAGAAAGAACCGTTCGTCTTGAGTAAGTACGCTTGCGATGCAGAGCCCATGGTGGCTCTGGTAATAGTTGACAGGTAGCAGGGCGAGTGGATTGAGACGATCGCCGACAAGGTCATAGGATGTCGTTAGCAAACAATGTTAAGTGACAACAATGTACCTCACTGAAAACTGAAACTGGTAATGGTACGCTCGCTCCTCTAACTCCTCGGCTGGGAACAGTCCGCGAGCACAGTTGTTGTTGAAGTATTCGGTACTATTTGCGTAACGAAGTTGTGCGTTCTGTACGAAGTTTTGCTCTGTATCCATGGGAGATAAAGGCTCGTAACAGAGTCTCGAACCAACGGGGACCGAAGAGAACTGCCGTTGCAATGTGCCGATAACTAACGAAGAAACGTGCACCACAGTCAGCGGGTAGGGCATCATCGATGAATCTTAGAATACATGCAGTGTATTGTGGTTGCTTGATTTCCTTTGGTTGCGGGAAAATGGAGCGGATCTGTTCCCAGTCACATCAAGCGTAATACAGTAATGAGATGAGTACCAATCCCTTGCAACTCCTATGCATGATTGAACTGTACTGTAAGCTTACATCTGAAGCTGTTCCTGCAGACAGCAGCACCGTAGGCAACACAAATACGGTAGTAGACGTTGTACCTAGGACTACTTGGACATTCTGTTTTTCCATCTTCCGCTTCAGTCGTCTCTTCATGGGCCTCCACGTCCTCCTGGGCTTGTTTCTCTTCGCCTTCGCCACGCGTATCGACGCAACGGCGCCTCTGGCAAGGTCCACAGTACTCGAGTCCGACTTTTCCAACTGGGCCAATGGCGTCCGTACTGCAAGCGACCTTGGCATCGCCACCAAGAGGTTCTTAAGAGATGTCGTAGACGGCGAAGGCGACGAGAGGGCGGGAGGGAACCTACTGCAATCCGTTCCGAAGCTCGAAAAGCTCAAGGCCGCGACCACATCCTCGAACATAAGCCCCGGGAAGCTCAAGGAATGGCTTAACAAGGGAAAATCTGCGGATAGTGCTTTCGTCCGCATGGGTCTGATCCCGGTTAAGGAGGGGTTGTTCCATAGCCCCCGACTCTCGAAGTGGCTCAACTACGTCGATGCGTTGAATGCCCGAACTCCTGGGAAGGGGACGCCAGCGATCGCGACACTGACCAAGCACTACGGCGACGCTAAACTGTTTGGCATGATTAAAGTCGCCAGGCGCGATTCCAATGCGGAAATCAAGGCACTGGCTACGAGACTACAAAGCGAGCAGTTGCAACACTGGTTAGCGGCTGCGACAAAGCCCGACGAGGTGTTTCATATTATGAAGCTAAATGTGCTAAGGTACAAATATCTGGAAGACGCCGAGTTCGCCGCTTGGGTAAAGTATGTGGACGACTTCAACGCAGCGAACCCAACGCATCCCGCGTCGATGGCAGCGTCACTGACGAACTACATCAACGGTGGTCGTCTGTTCAAAGAAGCCGAGGCGGCCAAGAGAGTGCCAAAAAGCGAAGGCGTCGCCATTAAGATACAGGAGGATCTGAAAGCTTTCTGGCTAAACAGTGGGAAAACTCCGGATGACTTGATGGACGAGCTCGGATTTGGCTATGCGGTAGTCTACAAGAGATCGCGCTACAAGACCATTTTGGAGAAGCCGCGGTTCCAGACTTGGGCCAAGTATTTGGACGATTTCAACGCCAAGTACCCTGATCAGAAGACGACAATGATTGAGGCGTTAACGCGGAAGTTCGGTGACTCGGACGTGGCAAAGCTGATTCAAATAGCAAAGACTGAAGCGTCCACGCGAAGTCTCGCCACCAAATTGGAGACTGCGCAACTCGAGATGTGGTGGAGCAGCGGGAAATCTGCTGAGGACGTGCTCAAACTACTATGGCCATATTACGCGCCGGGCTTTACCACCACTCCTCCCATGCAAACGTGGGTCTCGTACATGGATATGTATCTTCGGAAGAGCCCCAGTGAGGCCGCTTCGTTGTTGTCGATGGTGAAGAACTACTTCGCGAACGAACCTCTGGACCGAGTCATTCAAGCAGCCAAGAAGTTCCCCAGTATGGAGGCGTGGGCTAAAACCACGTAAGTAGAAAAGAGAACCAGCAGGTGTCAAATGCATCTTGCGTGTATCTGCTCGCAGTGAATTCAGCATGAAAACCCTGAAGCGACCGAATGCGCTTACTACTACTTTGGTGGCACGATTGTTTTTCTTTTTCTTTTCCAGCATTGCCAGCTATTGAATCGGAACATGTTCTAGTGTTAGGAAAACTTGTCAATCTTGCCAGCTACGACGCCTGAGATGGCGACGAGTTTGCAGCTGAAAGCGACCACGTTAGAAAGATTTGTAAGCCGTGAGGCGAAATGCTTTGCATAATATTCATATTATGAATCGCCTTCCTCGTCGGAGCTCAACGCGTAGTTGGAAATGCCGAGGCACATTTCTACTGTATACACTTGGTACCTCGTGTTAGGTATTCGCCATGCCCTCACCAAGGTCGTGTGCATGCACATTTACTGGCAGCAATCCAACGGACAAATGCGCAAGGGATAGAACTCGACTTGCCGTCGAAGATGCGAGCACGACGAGGCGGTGGCACAGTCAGCTAGCTCTGGATAAGTCGTTGAGGTGAGCGTAATGCAGCCTATTGGAACGACAACGCTTCTCGTTGGGATTCTATCGCAAGACGCATCTATAGTAGCGCTGCTGCCAATTAGACCTTACTCTCGTTAGACATCCAAGCCACTCTCGTCCCCCCACACTCTCTCGGGCACCAAAGAACCGCATAACACCGAAAGAAAAACATTATTTGGAGAGGGGCCGAACGCAACGACAGTCGTGTGTATTGAATCCTCAGCTGCACGTCCGCAACGCATCCTTCACTGCGCCAAATAGAGCCCAGCAAATGTAATCCGTTGTCGCCAACCGCAGCTTATCCGACGACCCAACGCAGCACCGTCGCCGTGCGCTCCTTGTGAAATGGGTTCCACTTCCCGGCCGCGAGAACGAGCAAGACAGAAAGAGCCAAGCCAAGTCTGCAGAGAAGATCGAGCGCTTACTTGAGCTTCTTCTTGATGCGCAGCTGGTTGCTGTGGCCGCATTTCTTCTTGCGGCAGTTGGTGGCACGGGGCGGGAGACGCGCGTAGCAGATGCGGCAGATCTGCTTCTCGCAGTTCGTCTTCTTGGCCAGGGCGGCGAGCGTGGGCTCGATGGCACCACCACGCAGGCGCAGCACCAGGTGGAGCGTCGACTCTGCAATATCATAAAACAACCAACGAATTAGCCTCCGAATTACCGTGACTCGGTGAATATTGGGGGGGTGGAGACGCACCCTTCTGGATGTTGTAGTCCGAGAGCGTGCGGCCGTCCTCGAGCTGCTTGCCGGCGAAGATCAGGCGCTGCTGGTCAGGCGGGATGCCCTCCTTGTCCTGGATTTTCTGCTTGACATTGTCAATGCTGTCGGACGGCTCCACGTCCAGCGTGATGGTCTTGCCCGTCAGGGTCTTCACAAAGATCTGCATGATTCCCTGCAATAAGAGACGCGTCAGCTTCCTTCCTGTTCCCTGCTAATTCGTCGCGTAATTCGTCGTCGCCCGCGCTGCCGTCCGCCCCTAATAAGCGCCTGCTAAAAGCCTGTCATCTCCTCAGAGAGCTGTTTCTCCGCCTGTAGAGCGAGTTCGCGCGCGCCAACGGCGCGGACACCCAGATCAGAGGCAGGCGCACTACGCGCGCGAGCTGGAAGAGCGCGCGCATAGGAGGCGGACGCGCGCGGCGACATGTAGCTACAGAGCCCAACGCACCTTTCCTCTCGCAAAATGAATGCCCAGTGACGGCCGCCGCAGAGGTTTCGGACCAACCAAGTGTCGGTATACAAACGCCAAGTCAAAGGACACCTGCACTATCGGCCACTCAAAGGCGAGGAAAAAGCGCAGGGGAGTCCGCGGTTCATCGGACCGGTTCGGGAGGGGTAGGGGTATTTGAGACGGTTAGCCTATCACGTTACAGTGCAAAAAGCTGTTGAAGTGGACACGTTGAAGTGGACGAAACGTCCACCGCTGAAGGACGTAAGCAAGATACAGTGACAGAGTGCCATTACAGGCATTAGAGGTCTGGTAATTTACCAGTCAAAGTCGTCCCAGTGCTTCACTAGTGGCATGCTAATGAGTCGCGCTCTGTGGACTTCCTCGCCCTCATCCCACCCGAACTCCTTCAAAAGTCCCTGGCCGGTAACTTCGGAGAACGTGAACATCGACAGCCTCTCCTTCTGAACGACGAGGAAAATCTCCACAGTCTGGACCTTGAAAGACGCAGCGTCTCGAAGAAAACAGAGCAGCGCGCTGAAGCAGCCAATGTCCAACTTGTGATCGTGTGCCTGCGCCAATTGGACAAAGCGAACAAGGCCTCGCCTCTTGTTGATACAGACGGCGTCGTAGCCTCCGCGATCGTACTTCAATGGTTTAAACCAGCCGATCACTGGTAGCGCAGATACACGTTTCGAGTCAAGGACTTGAAATCGGTCTTCCGGCCAGAAAACGTTGCGCTCGCTGGAATAGAGATGGACCCCTCCCTTGTTGATGCGAGCAAGGAAATGCATTTCTTGCTTCCATCTAGTTGCCGCATCACAGCTCATCATGTTTCCGTGTCTTTTAACGAGAGCAAGTCCACCAAACATCGCCACGGCCGAGCCAGCGTATCGACTAATTAATGTTTGCCAGCCAGAACTCCGATCTCTGCCGAGAAGCTCATTGTATCGCTCCATCGAGCACTGTCTGTCGACGACGTCTTTGACAATGTCATTCATCCACGACACAACCTTTGATGTTGGATAGCCGAACATGTACCGCGCGCTTCCACCAGCAAAATAGTACTTTGATTCCACGAGACACCGGCGCCACACTTCCATGGAGGCGGAATCTGTAGGTTTGGGCTTATCGGATGCGTCCAGCTGAGGTTCTACCTTCTGGAAGAGCTCGTCGTCCACGATTGCTTCGCGATATTCGTCCAGCGTCCACGAGGACATCTCAAACTCCTCGACCTTGAGATTGGTAGCATCATCCAAGTTCTTTATGGTGCGATGCGGCGAGGATATCACCGCAAGTCGTCGAGAATCCCAATTCTGCCTGAGCCAGCCGGTGCAAACCATCACTTCGTTCCTGTTGCCATCCCCCACGATTCCGTCGAGAAACGCGATGTGCTGCTTTGAATCGTCCACCTCGTTCACAATCGTGCTCAAGTCTTCTAGATAAGGCACTGTCAACTCGGTGGTTTCCTTGGAGTTGCCTTCCAGACGAACACAAATCGGAGGCTCGTCACGCAAGAGTTGAATCCACGTGACTACCCATGCACTAGTGTGAGCAAGCGCCACAGCAAACGCGACAGAAGCTGCAGACTTTCCCGACCCCGTTGGACCCGACACGTATCCGGTACGTCCATCTCGCACAACTTCGTCTCTCAAAAACTCGACCAGCTTGGTAGCGTCTTCGCGGCAAAACAGTGACAGCATGCTACCAGGAACAGTAATGCCAAAACCAGCGATAGCTATACGGTCAAGCTTCCAGACTCGATCTTTGGCGCCGCTTAATGGTAACACAGATGCAGTTGGATCCAGCGTCATTGCCCTTTGCCACAAGGTTTTATGTCGCTTGAATGATCGCAGCGGCGCCACTTCCACGACCATCGCTTGGGCCTCGTCCTCTCCAAGCCCAGCCACTAATCTCGACGATCGAAGGAACGTCCGCCTCGTTTTGTCTTCATAGGCTGCTCGGTTCTCGTAGACCTTCAGCTGAGCACTGTCAATTTGTTCGAGCAGACCGTCGTTATACTGCGCCTTGACCGCATCTCGGAGCTGAACGACGTCTGCTTCAGCAGCTAAATTCTTCACGTAGTCTGTCAGAGCCAATGCTTCTCCGTCTTCACTCACCAACTGGAACCACCACTTCATCGACAATTTGTTCTGTGGAGCAAAATCAGAAGAAAATGTTGAAAGGCTTTTTGATGGAATCCGATTTGTTAGTGAAGATCCCCGACAAAAATTACGAAATGAACCTCCAAAACTCTACCCACAGTAAAACAACCCGTATAGTTCGTGACGCTGCGAAATCGCTTTCATCTCGTCTGGCTTCCACCTAACGGGCGCAGATCCAGTCAATCGTCAATGATGCTACCTTCACGCCTTGAACCGCCGCTCTAGGCAAATAGTGACGGACAAGCTGCTGATCCGTTAGCATGGCGATACAGTTCCATCGCTTCACAGCCACCAAAGGAAAATCCCAGCGACACACACTCCGTACCCATTTTGAGCTTTGAGACGAGCGGTTCGAGCAGACGATGTATCCCTACGAGTCAGGTGAACTCACCAGTCGTACAATAAAGATACGAGATGAATCCAAGCGCTGGTGGTGACAGCCTGTCACTGACAGGCATCTGGAGATGTCGGGTTCACTCTGCTGTAACCTCGCTGCATGCACTCTCGCTCAAGCTGCACGTGTTCTGAGCTGCACGGCGGACTCTGAGGCACGGCGAAGGTTGAAGCTCTTCTCGGAGTCAGACAGCGAGGGCGAAGTGCCATCGGAGCCCGTGATTGGCTGACAACTTCAACATGGGTGGTCCACAACTCTATGGTCAAGTTGCACTTTTCGCGATCATCGGATTGCGGAGTTGCGCTGATGATCGCTTGTCACCCCTCGAGTTGGACCATTGCGCGCCGCGCGCGAGGAGACGGAGGATGCGCCGCGTGCCAAGCCGGACTCGCCCGACACCTCGATGGCGACTGCGACAGGCTCGCAGAGGGAGGGGTGTGCCCGAAGGGGGGGGGGGGTATTCGGCGTGAGGGCGGCACCCTGCAAACAGGACGAAAGTCTGATTGGTGCCCGTCGTTGCTTCAAGCACAAAAGCACGCGGCGGACTTGACACAAGCCACTTCAATGACAACAAGGCGGCCATGACGGTCGGGGGTTCAAAGCAGCAGGCAGGCAGGGGTAGCCCTCGCTTCGCAGTTCCTGATGGTTGATGTTTAAGTGCTAGTTGCTAATGGCTTAGTGGGCGCGTGGCTGCGCGCCGTAGATAGCGTTCGATGCTGCTGACATCGTGGTGATCGATTTAGCTGTGAAAAAATGGTCTGAAACAGTCGAAGCAGCACTCGGATCGCCGGGACAGTTGCCGTTACCATCTATCTATCCTCGCACCGAAGTGCTTCACGCGGTCGGCGCGTCAACAGCGCACCTCGACTGCGCGCGCCAGCTGGGGCGCCGACCGGGCAGCTTCACACAAGAACAACTGAATTCAACGGCTCCGAGGCAAGCGGGGGCAAAGAGCGTGAGCAACAACAACAACAGCAACAAGTCTGATATGGAGAAGCTCCTCACTAAAATAGGAGCGCCATCATACCTGCCGACGCCTGCAGAGGTGCTCGACGGTGTCCGATGGCTGCGCGAGAACCCGGCGATCGCTGCGGGTGTCGTCGTGGGACTCACCAGCTACTCGGTGGCCAAGTACTACGAGTACGGAGAGGACAGCGACGAGAGCGACGAAGAGAATGACGAGAACGTCGACCATCACGACAATGCTGCTGTTCGAGCAAGCCCAGAGGAGATTGCTCGGTCTGTGACGGCATTGCACCTCGGACTGCTGAAGATTGCCGCGACCAAGAGGGACCGACGACACAGCGCCGCCAGCTCCGCCAGCACGGCATCGTCGCTTGCGAGTTCCGGTGGGCTTCGCTCTCGGGCGAGTTCGGTATTCGACAAGGCCTACCCCGAGGTGCGTCCGGGCTGGAATCGTTGCGACTTTATTTGAGCAATGCTAACAATCTCTTGTGTGCTTGTGTGTGGCTTCAGGAACTGCAGCTCCAGGAGCATGGCGTGGAGCAGGTCTGGTCCTGTTTGCATGAGGGTGAATGTCCACCTGGAGAGAATTGCAGTGACCCTGTCTGGGGGTGGTTCGTGCCTGCTGCCAACGCCTCGCCAACAAATAAACCGTGAAGAGAAGTCACAACTCAACTCCACGCTCCAGTTCAGGACGCAGAGAGC
This sequence comes from Phytophthora pistaciae, assembly GCA_024679115.1. Classification (NCBI taxonomy): domain Eukaryota; phylum Oomycota; class Peronosporomycetes; order Peronosporales; family Peronosporaceae; genus Phytophthora; species Phytophthora pistaciae. Next base: position 3,060 of record JAIKVE010000801.1, on the reverse strand, counting down.
CCACGCTCGAGTCGAGCCATATTTATACGTTCACGACGCTGAGAGCCACACATCGAGAAGCTCAGCACGGAGACCATACAGCGCTCAAGCAAGCGCACACACAACTAACCTAAGGCAAGCGATGTCAATACAGAGCCATTTTCCACGTCGTCATCTCCTTGATTTTTGCCGTGTGAACAAAAGTTGAAGATTCAACTTGGCTACATCTGAACCGTACTTATTCGAAACATAGCTTCATTACGCACCACACCAACCATGTCAACACAGATGTACCATTTCCATGGTACAGAACGCGCGCGCGGCCACCAATTCGTTGGTGTCTCCATCGCGCGCATTAGCCCCAGCAGCTACAGTACTGCCGTCGAGACAGCGAAGGAGGCCACCATGACGTACTACCGCATCGGTCAGCGGCTCAAGATGACGCGCGCAGTCGCCAGGGCAATGGCGCGCTCGTCCGCGGGCAAGCGCAACGCCGCCACCATCGAGAAGATGGTGCAGACCACCAAGAGCCGCTTCGGCAGCGCCGTACGTCGTCTCGCAATGCTTCATCAGCTTGGGATTATTTGCTAATATGTGGGTTATTGGGTGGATAGGTGGGCCGGCCGCTGGGCGCCGCGATCGCGACGTTCATGGACTCTGGCGTCGCGTTCAACACATCGTCCGAGTTCCTGTACTTCGACGGAGAAGACGACGACGGAACGTAAGAATTTGCACTTTGATTTACCTTCTGTGTGGTGAAGAAATTGGTGCGCTGTGTGATTTATCGAAGGCGTTTTTCCTTGCATTGGTGCATTGGCATCAGTAAGAAAAAAATGCTGGAGAGAATTGCGTGGCGCATCGAGACTTCCGACACACTTGCAACTTGTATCCGGGAGTTTGCTGACGACTGAGCAGTTAATATCCCCTGTGCTTGCGTGCAATTAGATAACAGGCCGATCGGGTGGACGACTACAATGGACACAAGCGATCGGCAAAGCAGAAGATCAATGGATGGAGACGCGCGCTGGAAGGAGGGAGAAGATGACACTTGGACCTCGATGCATCAGCAAGCGCCGCAACGTTAGATAGAGTACGAGACCCGAGTGTATTGGACTGTTAACGAGGACAAACAAAGACACCTTTGGGCCGCAGTATTAGATGCAACACTTGACTGTCTTTCACTCATCTAATCAAGCACCTTTGTCTCTTTTGACTTGCTCTTTGTATGCTCGCATTTCTAGGATTGAGACCACAAGTCAAATCTCCACCGTACAATACTGTAGCTGCTGTCAGTACAGTGTAGCAGACACCCCTCGACCTGTAGACGACTGCAAGTATGGCGGACTCGAACGAGCTGCGCGTGAGCGAGCACTTCCCGCGCGTGCCCAAGCCCTGCGAGAAGGTGGCGACCGAGTTCTTCGCGTGCTTCTACGAGCACGGCAAGCAGCCCGCGGGCCAGTCCGACACGGAGGTGGGCAACGTCGCGCTGGAGACGTGCAAGGACTCGCTGCTGGCCTACAACGCCTGCGTGGACGCCGAGGTGGCCAAGAACCCCAAGGAGCTCTTCCGTGTGCCGGAGGCCTACCGTATGCGCGAGTAAATAAAAACTGCTTGGCCTCAAGATCATTAACCGCTTTGAATACACTGCAGTACTAAACCAGGGGCTGTAAGGATGCACCTGGCTTGCCTCCATGGCGCTTCTTGAGATTACACTGCATTCGACATCTTTGTATCTACAGACTATATCAGACGTGAAGACAACGAGACAGATACACAAACCCACTTCAATTTCCATGTTGAGAAGAGTTGGCATTTTAACGAGTCCAAGGCACAGGCATCTCTGCTCCCACCAAAACCAAACAAAACACTTGACACTCGGGGTCGTGTGTGCCGTGCTGTGCCGTTCAGTAAACGAGCTCGAGCCTCCCCGTATCTTTGGGCGCAAGAGATTTCTTTGTCCGACCGACCGCTTACTGCGTGTCCTTCTCCCACTCGAGGTTGGCGATCTCGTCGTCGATCTCCTCCTCCACCTCCGGGTACATGGCCGTCACCTCGTCCATGGTGGTGGCCAGCGTCGTGCGGGTCTCCTCCATCAGGCCGATCAGCTCCTTGAGCTCCTCAATGCGGGCCTTCGAGTCCGCCACCTTCTCGTTCAGCTGGGCGAACTGCACAATCCCCAAACACAAAAGAAATACACCGTCAGTAACCAATGTACAATTGCAATAACATATAATAACTAGTAGGCTGTGGGGCCGTACCAGCTTGTCGACGGTCTCCTGCTCGTTAACACGCAGCTCCTCGGGGAGGTCGGCCGACTTGGAGGCGGCGTCCAGCTCCTCGGGGGAGATGGTGGGGAAGGAGATGCTCTTGTAGTTGGCCTCCATGGCGTCCACCAGCTCCTTGTTCTTGATCACCGAGCGGTAGTAGTCGAAGTCGATGGCCTCGGGCTCCTTGACGTACGTGCGGGCCTCGGCGGCGATCTGGCCGTGCACATCGCGCAGGCTATCCAGGGCGGCACGGGCGCGCGGGTCCGTCAGCTTCTGCGAGATGGCGGTCCACTCGGTGGCGCGCGTCTGCAGCGCGCGGCGCACAACTTGCTTGCGGAGCTGGAGCATCTTAGCGGGCGGCGAAGGTCACTTGGCTAATGTAAAGCGGACGGCCTTTAGCCCCCTCGCTTAAATTCAGGGGCGGAGAGCGAGCTACTGCCGAAAACGCATACCCCTCAATACACACAACAATGAGTTCTGCGTCCCAACTATAGCCCATTTGCTAAAACCTGTCGAAACGTGATACTCGAATCGTCCGGTGGTATTGATTGACGCGCGCAATTCGGCTCGGATACGCGCTACGATTCAAATGTGAATCGTGCTCGTCACATAGGACCCGCTCAGCAAGTCGAGCCCAACGTTAGTGCTGGCCGCACACATCAACTCGCGCGGTGCTGTGTGTAGACGAAAGAATTGCAGACAAGATGAACGCGTTCCCGATGGAGACCGGCTGGCAGAAGATGAAGCGCCGCTGCCAGGAGGAGCCGCTGGTGCCGCTGGGCTGCCTGGCCACGGCCGCCGTGCTGATCGGCGG
>JAIKVE010000800.1:0-16078 GCA_024679115.1 Phytophthora pistaciae | reverse complement strand
CGGTTGCCCGGCAGGTAGTCGAACGTCGCGTAGTGGGCCGTCGAGCGGTTGTCCCAGATGGCCACCGCGTTCTTCGTCCAGCGGAAGCGGACCTGGAACTCGTGGCCCTCCGTGGTGTGTTTGTACAGAAGCTTGAGCACCGCGGCTGTGTTGCAATAGTCATCGTTAGCTTTCACTTCTAGCTAATAATTCACCAACTTCATGCGTACCTGATTCGCGGGACGAGAGCTGCGGGATGCGCGTCGTGAAGGCCGGGTTCACGTAGAGAGCCTTGCGGCCGGTGACCGGGTGGGTGCGCACCACGGGGTGCTCGAACTCAACCGGAGGGCGACGAATAGTGTGGCCACGACGGTCTGCTCGCTCCGCTTGGCTCTGCAGCCGTCAAACAAATACACACATTGACATCATCAGTACTGCAACAAGAAACAAATCAACCCGGAATGCTAGCAAACGCACCTTGCTGCTGTGAATGGCCGTGAGCCCCTCGATGAAGCTCTTGAACAGCGGCGTGAGGCGCTCGTACGCCTCGTAGCCGGACGCCCAGAGCGTGTCGCCGCCCACCTGCGGGTTCGTCAGCACCTTGAAGCTCGTGTACGACGGCGGCTGGCGCTCGTTGGACACGTCGCTGTGCCACACGTTGTCCGGGTCGAACTCCTGCCGCTTGAGGATCCGCTCGCTGTCCTCGACCGAGTTCTCCACCACCAGCACCTCCGGGTACCCTTCCGGGTGGCCATGGTTCTGGTGCACGTGCAGCGGGCCGTAGTAGCGTCCGAGCTCGAGCTGCTGGTCGATGTCGATCTCCTGGTCGCGGAAGAACACGACGCCCCGCTCAGCCACCAGCAGCGCCAGCTCGTCGCGCTGCGCGTCCGACAGCTCGTGCAGCTGGATACCCGACAGCTCCGTGCCGATCTTGGACGCCAGGTGCGTCACTGTCGCGTGCTCGAGCAGGTTCTTGAACGTCGGGTCGGCCTTGAGCGCGCGGTCTTCGTACGGCAGCACGGGGATCGGATCGTACTTGGTCGACGGGTACACGGACTTGAGCTCCGGGTGCTCGAACTGGGCGTGCTCCACCTCCTGGTTCAGTGCGTTCTTGACGGGCTTTGAAGAAGCGGTGGGAGGCGACAATTTCGTCGCTGGAGTGGACGCAGTGGAGGCGCGGGTCGGGGCCACTGCCGTCGTGTGGGTGTCTTGCTGCTGGGGAGCCATGGCTTGTCACGTCAAGGGTGGAATGGAAAGTGAGAGAGGAGGACTCGAACAGACTCAACACTCAGCACCATGGACCAACACGCACATACGGGCGTGATGCTTCGAAACGATACCTGTTGGGCTTATCTCGAGGAAAGGTTGTGTGCATGTGCCATGTAGGGTTGCTGGCAGTGGGGGATGACATTGGTGCTCATGGCGCCTTTCATTGGTCTCCTTCAAGACACGTACGTTTTAGCGGCGACTTGCAACGTCACTGGCGCTATGCAGTGTCGAGACCTGTTCGTGCATAGAACGGGTATCGTACCACCAGAATGATTCACGCACTTTCATTGGTGATAAAAGTCGGACTATAAGCCAATGATATCGTACCACCAGAATGATTCACGCACTTTCATTGGTGATAAAAGTCGGACTATAAGCCAATGATGCACGCTCACACTTGCACGTCCCGTCTGACAGACTTCAACATGATTGACCTAGCAAAGCAAAGCAGGACCTTCAAGATTCAAGACGCAAATGAACGTGCAGAGATCAGTTATGTAGTTTCATGGGTAAGCCAGCTAACTACTTGGACAGGTAGAATGAAAAGAGCGGCCAGTGGAAAATATCCATGCATGCAATGCCAGCATGACCGTAGCTCAATCAGACCGCACATCTCCATCAGCCACTCCAGCACGTGCGTCTTCTGCGGTAAGATGAATCCAATCTGTTAGATCTCCGTCAGGCTGATTGCATCGGGAATATAAATCATTGATGAAGGAAGAAATGCGAAGTCCACGGCAGCACAACGCGAGGGTTATTAGTCAACGATATCGCGGCGTCAGGAAAGCGGCGATCTCAAGGTTCCCAATCGCGTGTGCCACTCACTCGGAGTGGGTCCACCCTCGGATCGATTTTCGTGTAGGCATTTTAAGTTGCTGGTCGTGGTGACTTGGAGATGGTGTAGTGGCTTTTTGATCAATTTTCAGGGTATCTTAATTATTTTTTTGTATAAAATTATGCCCAGAAACCCTGAGTAAGTGGGCAGTACGAGATAACGAACGTCCATGTGGTGTCCGTGCGAATTGAGTGACCATCCTCCTGTGCACGAGAGTTTCACGAGGCACGAGGTGCTGCGGAAGACGGCCAGCGTATTGGCCATCAGAGACCACGCCAGCGCGAACGCCAAGTAGCCAACAGTGGCACCACCGAACAGCTTGTTGGAGCCGCCGACACGGGCGACCTCCTGGGTCTTCTTCTTCTGGCGAGGCAGCAGTACCAGGAACACCCAGGAGAAGATCGTTATGGCGTACGAGATTATGGCTGTCCACGTGATGTCCATGCGGACTTGGTAGTCGTCCGCTTGCACCCGAGCGTTCGTGATGTTGAACGGGCCGTTAATGAGCAGTGTCAGCGTCGAACCTAACGGTGTGGCCAGGTTGGTGACGGTGGCCATGAGACCGTACACAGCCCCCCCTCGTTACCGACGCCTGCGATCTCGACTGAGACGAGCAGTCCAATGGCCCAGGCAACGCCACTCGGGATCTGAACGGCGATAGGAGGACCCAACCAGAACCACTGGCTGCGGAAGGTGTCCCGAATAGTGATGAGCGCGACGGAGCAGTCGATCGCGATCACGACCCATACCCGTAAAGATGATCATGTATCACCAGTTCCAGTGCGGCCCGTACTTGGAGGTGACCATGATACCAATCATGAAGCAGAAGTGGCCCAAGACATCATTGAGCGTATTGTTGATAGGCGTAACACCGGCCAGGTACGATTGTACCGGGGAGCTGGCCGTGTACGATATGCTTGAGAAGATACCGGCGAAGAAGTGGTGGGCAATGACCTGGTACACCACGCGCTTGCTTAACAAGTCCCAGAACTCCTGCATGTACTTGCGGAAGTTGGCGCGCTCGGCCTTCTCCTCCTTGATGAAGAGCCACGTGCGCTCGCAGAAGCGAAAATGGCTGTGCCTGCAGGTCGTAACACTCTGGCTTGCTCAAACTCAACGGTATTCAAAGCATTTAATGGCGTCCACGAGGATTCAAAAATCTTCATATCATGAATCCAGCGGACCGCCTTTCAGCGGCTGGTCGATTACAGTACTGCCTGGTATCAGGGCTCCTCCAATTCAGTATAATATTGAATTGGTAAAACTGTTTGTCAGTAATAATGATTTAAATATGACGATCACCAATAAAAAATTATTATACTGATTAAATATTGCAATTTCATGTATCTTGACTGTGTTTTTGTATGCCCTGAAATCATACGAGCCAATAATATAAATTTCAATATGGCGCTTGGCAATAATACATATTTTCCTCATATTTATTGACAATTTTCATATTGAATTTTTTATTCATACCCCTGCCTGGTATCATGCACTTGAGGCCCCCCAATTGATCTCAATCGGCAGCTTTCTTGGTCCGAATTTCAAAGGATCAGTAGTAGTAAAATGCCCGCGCGAAAAGTCAGAGGTGGCGCTCGGCAGTCGACCTAGATCGAGAGAATCTAGTCTAGAAATGCGCTGAACCTCGACTGCACGCTTCGTGCAGCGATAAACTTTGCGATGATCCCAAGTAGTCTGAGCCTCGTGCTTAAATTCGGGAGCAGTTGAATCCCTGCAACAAACGGGAGACTATCTAAAATTTGTTATGGTGAAACTTGAACAACGCATTGCTTCTCAATGCAATAAATATTGGTGATAAGTATTGAAAAGGTTTACTACACCTTTTCTCGGTCTACCTGAGCTAATTAGACAAGCAAAGGTGGCATGGTTTAGTTTGGGGTGCACAAGAAGCCCAAATTAGGAAACGGAATCTGAGTTTGACAAACAAAGCTGCCTAACCTTCATTCAATGTGAAGTGGTACAGTGTACCAAAAACACTACTCGCCGTACTTCATGTCCTCCATGCGGATCGCCGCGACGACAAACTTCGCTGCGTGAAGCTCCGTCCTCTGCACCATCGCCTGGGTGATGCGCGGCATGCTCACATGCACAGCACGCTCGAGCAGCTGCATGCGAGCTTCGGTCTTGGAGATGCGAGGGCCGGAGCTTGTAGGCTGCGTTCGGGGACGGTTCATCTCGTCGCGCATCAGCGCCAGGTACTGCTTAATGTGCGCCTTGAGAGCGCTGAAGCAGTTTTCAATAGGATTGCACATCGGGCTGTATGGCCCGAGGCGCAGTAGGACGAGGTCGTCATGGGCCGGCACCAGAGCTTCCGTCTGGGAATGCGCTGGGGCGTTGTCGAAGACGACAACGATCTTCTTGTCGGCGAACTCGTTCTTGTAGACGTCTGCCTCCTTGATCTCAGTGTACAGTGCCTCCACGAACGCAGCGTTCGTGTCCATCTTGATGCTGCCACGGTGCGTACGGTACGCAACCACGCCGAACGCAGAGGACACTGCACACTGGATCTGCAGGTTACCTCCTTTCGAAGGCGGCAGCTTCTCGACAGCCCTCTTCCCCTTCTTAGCGCGTCCGCGCGTGCGCTTCGTGTACAAATTGAAATTGGTTTCGTCGAAATAGACGACGAGGTCGCCGTCATCGTTGTGGCGGACGAGAGCTTCGGCAAAAGCCTTCCTCTTCTCCTTGTTCACCTCACTATTGCACGTGGTGGGCTCGACACGAGTCTGTAGTACAATAAAAATAGCACGTGTGATTAGAACTGTAACGTTAAAAAATACTCATGAGCTCACACGTTTTACCTGTTTAACCGTAAACATGCCCACGAGGTGGCGCGAAATCGTGGCCTCAGAGAGAAGCACGTTAAATTCGCTCATGACCACCGTGCGTAGCGTGCTGAGCGTGTAGGTGCAGCACTCGTCCAGCCACAGCTCCAAAGCCGCCTTGATCTCGGGCGTGACCTTAGTGGCCCGCGCACCCCCGCGCGGGAGGTCTTCGACGCGTCCAACACGCACAAGGCGCTCCGCCGTGGTCCTGGGGAAGCCATTGTGACTGGCTACAGCACGCCAGTCACCACCTGAGCTGTACGCGTCGAGGACGCGGCGACGCTCTTCAGGCGTGTGGGGCTTGGGGCTGGGCTTGGGGGAGGAGGGCGAGGACATCTGCGGGGCTGGAGGAAGATCGAAGAATGAAAACTGAAGCAGCCCCGCGGCGTCAGCCTCCACGAAGCGTAGCTCGTTTGGCGCGCGCGCGACGTCTCCGTACGCGAGAAATTGATGGTTGTACGGCGAGTAGTGTTTTGGTACACTGTACCACTTCACATTGAATGAAGGTTAGGCAGCTTTGTTTGTCAAACTCAGATTTCCGTTTCCTAATTTGGGCTTCTTGTGCACCCCAAACTAAAACATGCCACCTTTGCTTGTCTAATTAGCTCAGGTAGACCGAGAAAAGGTGTAGATGTATTATCGGTTGTTTTTGTTTCCTGCCTCCCGTGTACTATTCACGCGTGAAGCGCCAGATAATGCTTCTTCAGCCAGTTCCAACGGTAGTTATTGCTTGTTTTCTGGTTGAAGCAGTATTCTTGTGTTCCTATCAGAACCGGGTAATGCGCGTGGACGAACAGTGTCACATCGAACTTGCTCGCGTCGGAGTAGCAACTGAAAGTTTCTGGTGCAAGGTATGGAAACGTAGCAGCCAGCCAAAGGGCAACTCCAAGGTGGGCGTGAGTAAACGCCTTTTCAATCGCCTCTACTGTGCACCCCTCGCTTCTGTTGGAATGCAGCCATTTCAGTACCTTCAATTTGCCATGTTTCGCTGCTCCGTCCATTGCTTCTGTTGTGCAGCAGGCGCTTGTGTTCGTATGGAGCCACTGTACAACGTCCAAGTGACCGTGAGATGCTGCTCCATCCATCGCCTTTGTCGTGAATCCTTCGCTTCGATTGGAGTGAAGCCACTTGACCACCTCGAGATGCCCATTCGCAGCAGCGCAATCCATCGCCTCCGTCGTGCACCCTTCGCTCCTGTTCTCATGTAGCCATTGCACGACTAGAAGGTGTCCGTTCGCAGCTGCGTCGTCCATGGCGTCCGTCGAGTACCAGGACGATCGCTCTCCAAGCCTGTCGTCCTTAAACCCTCGGTAGGTACCGCAGCGAGCTAGGTGCACCAAAGTACCATACGACTCCCATGCCACAGTCCCGTGTCTTTCCTGTTGCTGCACGCTTGCTGTCTTTGGCACAAACCCAGGGACGGATTCCAAGCTGTGGAAGTATTTCAGCAGCTCCAGATTCCCACGCCTCGCGGCTTCATCTAGCACGGCGTAGTCCGACACGTGCTCGGATTGCGGGAAGTTGGCGAGCAGCCAGTTGATGCAGTTCAGGTCATTCTTCGCCACTGCTTTAACCAGCGCGTTCCCGTAGCTGTCCGCGGCTCCTAAATCGTGTAGACATCGCATCACTTCGACGCTCCCGCGGTCGGCAGCAAACCACATGAGACGGGAATATGTTCTCTTTCGCTTCAAGAGATTCCGGACACCACGCCACATCGGATGCTCGATCATCCACCGCACAACAGCGCAGTGTCCGAGGCGACAAGCCACGAAGAGGGCGTCTCTCCAACACTCCTGCCAGTGCTTGTTGCTCCGCTTGTAGTACTTCGAAGCTCGCTGCAGTAGATCTAAGCGACCAGCTTCTGCTAGATTGGGTAAAGCCAACGCGTCAATCACCTCGAATCGCTCGAAATACCCAGCGTCCAACAGTTTCTCGACGACTTCGGCCGAGTGGCCAGCTAATGAGACGTAGTCCAGCACAGTTTTGCCCTCAGGCAGAAAGAACTCGACGAGCTCCAAGCTGCTGCTTTGCATCGCTGCTCTGACTGCGTCTCCTACAGTCTCTTCATCGCTAAGTTCGGGAACATTGGCGTATAACCAGCGGGCGACATCAGGATGCCCGGTCTGGATAGCGTCTTCCATAATAGATGGCCGACGAAATCGACCTCGATTCTTCCAAAGGACAACATGGCCTCCACCAGCGCTCTTGGTCGTTCCCCCCTCATCTGCTTCACCATTTTCTGTAGCCACTTTCATCTTCTTGGCGTCTGGTTCTTGAATCTCCTGGCTGCCGGTGTCGTACTTGAGCAAAAGTTGCAAAATGGCTACATTTCCCTTGCTAACAGCTTGCTCCACAGTCTCGATGGGTACTTCGCAGTCTTGAAAATGGATCAACAGCCACTCCAGAATGGCTACATCTCCTCGCTTCGCAGCGATTTCTGTGGCCATGGCGAACTCCCAGCAGTAATAGTGCGGGTCCGAGCGGAGGTAATTGTGGAGAGACCAGGACGGAGTCCGAGTCGCAGCGGAGGTGCAGCTGCTGTCCCAGATCCAGTCCAGCAGCTTCGTGGAGCCGAAAGTGCATGCCTGGTGCAGCGAGAGGTGGCGAGGGGGTCCCAGGAAGCTTGAGAGGTACGGCCCGAGGTGCTCCAGAGCGTCGGCGCAGGGCTGCTGCCGTAGGACGAGGCTCACACTAAGAGGACATGTTGCCTTTTGAGCTCCAGCAAAAAAAAAACTATTTATATGGAAACCTTTCGTACCCTATCCACACAGATGATTGGCTAAAAGCAATATCCTCCAATCAAATCGAAATGTGTAGAATGGCTGGTTCTCCAATCTACACTTTTCCCAAACGCTGCAAGTTGCAGCTTGCAACATGCCACCGTTCCAGCTCCGCGTTGTGGCAGTTGCCCTGCGCCAGCATCCACAAGTCGCAGCTCTGCCTCACATCGGATGCACCATCTCCAGTTTCCTCGGACCATCCTCCAACCTTTCCCTCACTGATGCCTGCAAGTTCGGCTCCATCACCCTGTTGGACTGGGTGTGGGATTCCAGCGCGCCGAGCCAGGACGCTCGGACACCAGGGTGGACGCTGTGCAACTTCCTCCGGTCCGAGCCGCTCTACTACCAGTGGCAGTTCCACAAGGCCACACAAATTGCAGCAGGTCGAGGTGACGTGAAGACGCTCGAGTGGCTGTTCACCCACTTCACGGGCTGCGAAGTCCCGTCCGAAGCAGTGACAAAGGCTGCTGCGGGTGGCCACATTCCGGTGCTGGAGTTCATGCTCAACAACGACGCAGGGTGGAACTTCAACCGCGAGATCGTACAGATGAGCTATGGAGAGGGTGGCGAGGACTCGTGGTTCGAGAGCGTCCCCGACCTACCTGATGACTGGTCTGGACCGGGTAACGTGGTCCGGTGGGGAGGCCAATCCCTGAATGCTGCGGTTCGAAATGGTCACTATGAGACCGCGCGGTGGCTGCAAGAGTACACTCCTTATGAGAGTACAGAGGAAGAACTGGATGAGATCATTTCAATTGCCGCCAATGACGGAGCTATGGAGTTCGCGGAGAGTCTGAAGCCCAAGAACTGCGACTTACTGGAGTATATAAATGAGAGGGCGAAGCCTAAGACCATCGAGTGGCTGCTGGAGGAGGGCTACGTGAAGAAGAACCAGGACCTCGGCGCCATGGCCATTGTGGTAGCAGCTGTGCATGGCGACTTGGACCTCATGCAACACGTCGCGCGACTGCGCAACAAGAGGCGGAAGATCACGCAATGGCCACGCGAGTGGAAGTTCTCGATCGGCCTCGCGTGCAGGCGTGGCAACTATGAGATGGTCAAGTGGATGGTGGAGCACCCGCTAGGTCCCGATGCGATTCAAGGCATGAAGGACAATTGCACGTTCGATGGCCTTCTCCGTGATGCGGCAGCAACCGGTAACGTCGAGCTGGTGGATCTACTCTTCGACCTCGGCAGCGACGACCTCTACGGATCCGCATTGCTCAAGGCAGTGACAGGGGGCCATTTGAAGTGCGTGAACCGGCTACTGGAGCGCTGCTCAACAAGCATGTATTCGAATCGCGAGTCGATTGAGAAGGTGGTAGTTGAAGCTGCAAAGAACAACCACCTGACCACTCTGGAGTTCTTTCACTACCAGGACGCCCCACTGATGCACCCTTGTACTAACCGCGAGACATCTCCGAAGCGACGACGTATCGAACCAACCAATATCTGGTGGTCGAAAGCAAGCGCCGCTTTCGATGCAGCTGCAGCTAATGGACACCTTAAGGTATTGAAATGGCTTCATGCTAATCGATACGAAGGATGCTCGACGGATGCAATGGACCAGGCTGCGGGTAATGGGCATCTGAATGCGGTGAAGTGGCTGCATGCAAACGTTAAAGAAGCGACCTGCACGGAGCGAGCTATGGACACTGCTGCGACCAACGGCCACTTGAACGTGGTCAAATGGCTTCACGCAAACACTGATGCTGGCTGCACCGTGCGAGCTATGGACAGAGCCGCTGGATACGGTCGATTCAAGGTGCTCAGGTGGCTGCACGTTAACCGAACGGAAGGGTGCACGTATCGGGCGTTCAACAGCGCCGTGTGCTACGGACACCTGCGGATTGCGTATTATCTGCGATCGAGACTACCGCAACTCACCCCACCACCGGACAGCCAGTTCTGGTTCCGCTCACAGAACCAATTCGATGTGCTGCTGTTTCTGCGAGAGAACTGCCCCGAGATTTCACGGCTGAGTTCGGTCGGGAAACCAAGTGTGATTTTTCGGGCGACTCTGCTAGACCAGGCGATTTTCTGATTGAAGTATGGCTTGATGAATTGTACCCGGAGGTTGGTCAAGAAGAAGAATAGAGACGAGAGGAAAAATATAGAGACAAGAGGAAAAATAAACATTCCGTACCAGTGTTTATTTTTCCTCTCGTGGATACAAATCATGTTCTGACAAGCGCTGCGTTCTTATTAACACATTTAGCACCCAAAACCAAGATGCCCCAGAACCTATCGGTACTCAACGCGTTGGCGTGTTTTCTCTCATCATCCCGGTAATTGTCGCGATCGCCCCAGTCCTTGTGGTCGCCATGATGTTCGCCCCGATCAAGATTCTGCAATCCATTGCTAGAAGACCGACTAGCTTTCGATACTACCCGGGTAATAGAACCGATTCGCGCAAGCCACTGGTGTCTTAAGCTTACAAGTATAATACTTGAAGTATTCCCATTTTGTGACAAAAAATGCAAGTTACTGGAGTAGTTTCTAAACATTCCCGCTCTGTGCGTGGAGTACATTTCTAATTAACATATCTTACCGACAGGAAGAAGAAACAAGGAAACACACCCAGTCATATATCTCAAGTGTCTGGCTGCTGTCAAGGCCATTCGCCTTTCCAAGACCGAGCTCCAGTACTCCAGATACTTCACCATGACGATATTTTTGTAGGCTTCGTCTTCATCGCAAAAATTGTGTCATGAACTTTCGAGTGTAGGTGGCATGAGGGCTGCACGAACATGTATCAAAATCGGTGCGGGCGCAGCATTTCGGCAAGGAAGTGTACAAGACCTATGGATATATTTGGAGTTTATAGGTTTATAGGGGGCCCTACCATTATTTATCTTGATTTTTGTTTTTGAAGGTAATCGTTTTAAAAAATATTGATTTTTTCCTAAAAAATAAAACGCAGCAAATCTCGTTCATTCCACTGCAGGGAATCGTGCCTCCAGCCAGTTCAGCTCATCCTTCATACCACAAGTGGACAAATATGACTTCGTGTCTCTCACGAATCGCGGACTAAAGCACTGCGGGCAACGCCCGTCCAGAAAGAGCAGCATCTCGAATTTGTCAGAGAACGTATCCTTGACAATATCTAAATCCGACGAAATTTGGTCAGGAAACTTGGTGTGAAGCCAGTCAGCAACCTTTAGAGGCCCGTTGCGCGTGAAGGTTTTCGTAGCTATAGTGGAGCATCTCTCCGATCGATTAGCATAGAGCCACTTGAGGATATGGAGGTGGCCTAGGCTAGCCGCCAAATCCGCCGTAGCATAGGGGAACCCTACCAATCCGGTGGAGTGTAGCCATTTAACCATAGGCAGATTACCGCGAGCGATACCATAACGCAATGCATTTCTGGCGAAGTGTTCAGATCGATGCGCATACAACCATTGGACGACTTCGAGATTGTTGGAACAAACTGCATTATCGATTGCGTCCTCTCCTTTTTCATCCGGATAGTTTACGTTCACCCACTTTACCAACTCCAAACTGCCACTCGCTGCGGCCTCGGACAGTAAGTCGCGGGGCTTCGACCACCACGCTTCACATGCAGACAGTTCTTGTTCCCCAGCTACTTCTCCGGGGTTAAACGCGTGGAGAAATTTAACCATCTCCAAGTTACCTTGTCTTGCAGCACAATCTATTGCGGAAAAATGAGCTCGATCCTTAGCACGCCAAAAATGCATGATCAGGACTTCCACACACTTGAAGTGACCGTTTTGGATGGCAGCCTTTAGAGGTCCGTCGTAGAAGTCAGCGATCTTTTGTTCACAGAGGTACTGAACCACCGCGTGGTGGCCGTTCGCGGCGGCTGCTTCTACCATTTCTGAACGAGAGTAGTTTCGGTTGAACGACGGCTGCATCACCAACCATTGAATGATAGGCAGTGCACCGAGTCGGCATGCCTTATGCAACGTACCGAGCCAGGTCGCTGACCAGCCCCATTTACAGTCTTGCGGTACTGGTGAGTGCATTCCTGCAATCTGCTGCATGAGATCCAGGCGCCCACTTTCCACTAAGCCTCGAATCGCCCGCACAGCTAGACCAGCATCTCGGTGTAGGTAGCCACAATCCAGCATCCATTCGATCACTTCCACGTGAGGACAATCGTCAGCATAATCCAAGACACACCTTCCAGGAGGAAGCAGCAACTCTACGAGCTCATATTCGCCATCATGGAGGGCGTGCTGAATAATTTCGCCGTAAGAGCTGCCATACTTATCATAATGGTGTGTGCTTTGGCACAACCACCGCACGACACCAAAATGTTTATGCTCGGCAGCAGTTAACATAACGTTGTCATCCCAAAGGACAGTATTCGCACCAGTCAACTCACAGAAGTGCTCAGCAGAACGTTGCGTCAGGGTCCGGCCGTCACCACTTACAAGTTTTCGCCTCTTGGTAGGTCGGTTGCCTCTGGAGCTCGCCTCATCGGTATACGACCATAGAAATTGTAGTACCTCAAGGTGACCATTCATTGCCGCGGCGTCAACCACAGTTGCGGCTGCTTCACAGTTCGAGAAATGCGCAAATAGCCACTTTACCAGTCTCAAATCCCCACCACCCGCTGCAACTTCTAATGACTTCGAAAACTGGAATGCATAGTAGTGAGGGTCCGACCGGAGGTAGTTCATTAGACTCCATACGGGACCTCTGTCTCTCACTGAAGTGCAGCAGGAATTTCAGATCCAGTCCAATAGCTTGGTAGAACCCTTTGAACAGGCGTAATGTAGCGGCATAGTTGGTGAAGGCCCCAGGAATCCGGCGATGAACCGGTAGTTAACTTCGAGGTCACAAAGCGAAGGACAACAACGAAGCGCAACCTCGACCGAAACCAGCATCGTCTACACAAAGTGCTTTGGGGTGAAATGGCTGGCCAACTGTATTTTCGCTGGTCTGTACCTGTCATGGATTTGGCGGGTTAGTTTGGATTGATGGACTATCAAACAATCCTGTAAATAGTAAGGGGTGTGGGTATTATACTGGGAACACCCGAAGAATGAGGGGTGGACAGCTCCCAACGGATTAATTGGACGCGTAAGCGTAACCTGGCGCAACCTTCGTGCTACACGAGCCAGAAGGATGTTGACCGAGCAGGTTCAACGGCAGCTTGCAGCAAGACAGACTGAGGCGGAAATGCACATCGACATCAACAGCCCCATGCACCAGCTTCAGAAAGTGAACTGCGGCACGCGCGATATTCATGGGTGTGGTCCCTGCGGGACCACACCCATGAATCACGCGGGCCACAGTTCGCCTTTATCACGGCACCGGTACCAGCACCAGTGTTTTATAACACAGGTGTTCCCAGCCAAGTCGAAGACGATCTAGTTGGCATTACCCCATCAGCCAGTTCCTATCCAGTGATGGAGCGGATTACCGATTGATAGCGTCTGACTTACACCTATCCATTAAAACGAATTTTCATTCTCCTTTTTGCAACGCAAACCTTCATGTCGACTGAGTGGGAATTCCTGGAGCCTTGGCGGGCTATATTGCGCGACTACTTAATTCCAGCAAACACCCCTCTGAATGAGTCGTCTCGACAAATCTCATTTTTCGTCTTTTCCAGAAACTCATCTTTGGCGCGGCGAAGCATTCCTGAGGCTTCCTGGAAACGAAGCCACAAAACTGCAGCGAGTTCGAGAGGGCATGGAGTTATTCACACTACTTTCGCTTGTGAACAATAAAGCGTTTGTAGAGCAGGTGCTGTCGCTCACAGAGACCCATCCTACCCAGCCCAAAGAAGCCTTCGTTTACTTTCCAAGCTGGGACCTCCGGTTAGATGGGACTCCGTCACCAATCGAGCCTGCTGTAGTCCAGACTGAAGTCACGTGGGGGGCTTTCCTAGGATTTCCGAATGACCCGTGGGAATACTCGCCCGAGTTTCGAGATGCAGCTCGGAAATTAGAGGCAGTTGGGGTCGAAGCGTCTAGTAAAGCGTGTTGTGACGGCGAGACTCTTATTCATTGGGAGTATAGACTGCACGGTTCGCGTGTGGCGGGCTACCAAACTCTTGCCAGATCAGCTGCTACCCCAACCGCATTTCCAAGTCACCTTCGAAGCCTGTTTGATATCAGCGTACCCCATGTCGTGCGTGTGTGTGCAAACCGTGGATACACTGCGCCTCTTAGTGCTGGTATTCCAGCTCAAAAGTCCTGTAGTGTCGGGGCATCGATCAAGAACTGGATGCACCCCTTCGTTCTGGAGCTTGCGCTAGCGGTGGCTCGGACATCAATGTTTGAGCTTAAGCTGAGCCTCTCGGGCGAGGCAATGAACTCTCGTCAAGAAGCGATAAATGTCGGGTTTGTGCTCAATACGCTGGTGTGCTGTCGTTCCCAGAGTATTGTTTCGAGAGGAATGAGCCGCATTGTATCCGATCCAATTCGACTTCAGAACGGCAAGGTAGGCTTGACCTTTTTGTGGGTGCCAGACAAACTGTTTGTTGCAATTTGCTCGGCAGTGGCGGAGGCGTCTTTAGATGCAAATCTCTCCTCCTTGTGGATGGGCTTAGACGGCTCTAGACGATGGCCGTGGCTGATATACGCGCTCTGCTGCGGACTTTCCGATGTTCTTGTACCTTCCGTCGAGATTTCACGTGGCACATTGACCAAGTCAGATATTTTGACCATTCGCGCAGTACTGAAGACCAACTACCCCCAGCCAATTGTGGAACCAGACACAACAATCCTCAGGCAGTACGGCTTCGTCGAGATTGAGAAAGGGGCAGAGGTGCGTGTTTGTGGCGTAAATAACGACGAAGACAACGAGTTTGTTGCGGCAAGCGCGTGTCGTTGCCGAGCGCTTTACGACCCTGAAGACGAGGGTTGGGTAAATTGTAATTGTGCCTGGACACGGCGCTTGTAAAACCAAGCTTGGTGATGGGGATGTCCGATTCATCCCCGACTGTGGAAATTCCTACTTCCGATACAAACGATTGAGTGGATCCCTGACAATAAACTATGTCAGGTTCGAGAGTCCCAAGGTGTTGACGGATCTACTAGCACTAGTCACCAGTGGACTTCGTGCATTGACGTTATGTGGTGACACTCAGGACCCTGCCACCACTGCGATTCACGTCGACTTGTGCGCGCTGGCAACCGCGTGTCCAGAATTTCAGCATCTCTACGTCGCCGAAATGAACGTCGTGGTCTCAGCCCACGCCGATGCACTTTGTCGGTGGCCTATTAAGACGCTATGCTTGCACGAACATTCGGGTTCTCTGTCTGACTTAACGAGGTGTTTGAAAGACCCGACGCTACGAATGGCTCGGCAACTCGTCAAGCTTGAAGTGACAGCACGACTGCATGGATACGACGAAGCTGAAATAAAGGAACTGGAGGCTTGTGACGGTGAGTTCCTGCCTGTCACGAAGAAGACAGTTTCCACCACGTCGAAGACTGCGATGATCAGTGTTGCATTGAGTGCATCCAGAGCAACGAAGCCGATTCACCGTCTTGACGCATACACGCTCAGCCTCATCTTCGTATTCGCCCCCACTCCAGAGCAGCGGTCGGTAGTGTGCTGGTGTCAGCAGTTGAGGCCTCGAGCTGAGTAAGAACACGAAAATGATAACTCGTCTTTCCATATTGCTTTGGTCACCCAAACATATTTTTCGGCTCAAATGTCACTGATATAGTGCAGCAGAGGGCTCAAAAACTGTATGGGAGATAAAAGACAGTTATTGCTAGACTTATGTATTTATCATATTTATGTATGTACCGAGCTAGCTGTCCCGTGGTGCCGACCCGTGGAGTATTCGCCCGGGTTTCGAGATGCACCCCCCAAAAAAATAGAAGTGGGCCTTAGAAGGAGGGGCATTTAAATCCGGCAGACCTTACGTCCAGTAAACCCCTTGCCTCGAGAACTGTTCAATCTTATTGTATCCCTTATCGTGACGTTTACTGGAACCACGAGTTTTCATTGTATTCTTGGGCAGTAGGCTATTTTACCAATTCTTGTTGAAACTGACATGTGAATCAGAACTCTTTATCTCCAAGACTCCAAGTTCACAGTTCGTTAGGACTGTGTCTAGTACAGGTGCTTTCGAATTGTACCCCAGGGGTACAAATGTCCCCCCCTAGTCCTAATTTTATTTCTTCCCCCATACTAAACCCTGTATTATACACGCTAAAAAAATGTACCCCTGGGGTACAATTGTCCCCCCGAGTCCATTTATTATTTCATTTTATCGTTACTTCGCTTACTTCACTTACTTTTTATCGCTACTTCGCTTACTTCAAAATACCGGTTTTTATTGTTACTTTACTTGCTGTTACTGCAATTGTGTACATTACACAACTACTTACTAGCAGCACGCGCGCGCGCTGACCGATACCGCCGAATACCGGCCGAATAAT
>JAIKVE010000799.1:0-16086 GCA_024679115.1 Phytophthora pistaciae | reverse complement strand
TTTTTTTTTTTTTTTTGGGGCGTTAAAGTACTTAAAGCAAACTCTCGAGGTATATTCTACAGCAGTTCAACGTAGTTCAATGCTTTAGGGAAACGACACAACAGCCCGATCGGCCGATCCTATTTGTTATCTATATAATTTGTACCGCAACTTTATAGTGTACAGTAGCTGCAGATGCAACTTGGGGTCCGCTATTACTCGCCATCTCGATTTCATTCCCAATTTTGCTTCCTGCTCCCAACGACAAGCTCAAACAAGCTACGACGATGAAGTTCCTGACGACGATCGCACTCCTTGCCACTAGCGCTGCTGCTCTCAAGAACGGCGTCACCCTGAGCGAAACCTTTGGTGGACCGCACGGAAAGGAATACTCGGACATGGACTTAGTCACGTCGGTCAAGTCGTCAAGTCCATCACGATTCGCACTGGCGGGCGCGTGAACGGCGTCGGTATCAACTTCATTGACCCGTCCGGCCAGGAAAAGAACCTGTACCACGGCAGTGGCGGCGGCGATAGCAACACGCTCACGCTGGGTAAGGACGAGTACGTCACGGGCATCGAGGCCCGCTGGGGCGAGTACCACAGCCACACGCGCGTCCGCTTCATCCAGTTCACCACCAGCGCCAACAACACCATCTCGGGAGGAACTCGCGCGACTAAAATCGGATCGGACACCGCCCCCGCCGGCTACCAGCTGGGAGGGTTTCTGGGAACCAGCGGCGTGGAGCTTGACTCGGTGGCTGCTATCTGGACTAGCATCGCCAAGGTGGACTAAGCTCTAGCCCTGAGTACTGTGAGTCTATTGCCGTGCCGGTGTTGCAGGGACCCGCGGCTCTTTCGGTGCCGTCTGCCGTCAAACTGCTGGGTCCATTTGGCTGTGCGCGCGTGGCAAGACCCAATCGCAACTAGCTATTGCCCGCAGTGGACTCGCTTTGATGCGTACAGGTGCAACCGTGTCTTGTTGTAAATCTTTGCTTGCTTCGTCCGAGTTCGTTATCAGGTCGACCGCGTCTCAAGCTATAGGTTTACTGCTGGGCGGTCAACAGACACGTAGCCTCTTGTCTGTGACAGTCGTGCCGCCTAGCACCAGCGATCATGGCCTGATAGCCGGTACCTCGGGCGGCAGAAACAAGATCCGACCTCGTGCTTCTCTGTGTGGACATTCACGGTAGCAGCCACTCGATTGCGAGTGGCTGTTACCTTGCTACAAGGATGGAGTTCGCTGGTCCAGCCGTCGGCATCTTCACACTCGATCACAAGATTGATCATTACTGAAATTTCACCACAAACAACAACACTCAAGCCCAATGGAAACTGCACTATCGCCTTCCGCACGGATGCTGAGCGAGGAGAACAGCAGCTTGGTGCATGCTTCCATCGGCAAAATCATCTCTACGGGTCTGCTGCTCGGCATCGTCCACGTCCTCACGGGTCCGGACCACTTGAGTCCGTTGGCAGCCATGCCGAACGGCGGGTCGTGGAAGGCGTTCGCGTTGGGTCTTCGCTGGGGGTGCGGCCACTCGCTCGGTTTGATCATCATGGCCGCCATCTTCTTCGCGGCGGGCCAGACCATCGACCTGGACGCGACCGGAGAGTACCTCAACTACGTGGTCGGCGTATTCATGATCGCGTTGGGCGTCTGGACGGGCAAAAGCGTGTACCGAAAGTATCACCTGAAGCTCGCAGAGGAGAAGGCAGTCGCCGTCATTGATGAAGATCCTCACAGTCGAACCTGCGCTGGCGTGAACTCTGGAGCCAACACGCCGACTGTGGTGACTCTGAAGCCGCAGCAGAAGAGCGAGCGATCGACTAATGCCAGCGTTATAGCTGAGCAAGTTGCTTCTCCTACGAGGTCGTACGCACTTATGGTGAACGACAGCAACGAGGATGAGGCTACGGATTCACGGACTCCTGTGACTTTGAAGCCGGAGCTGGGGCCTGAGCAGTCAAAGAGCTTCAAGCACAAGTACTGCTCCAACTTCAGCTTCGAGAACCCGCTCATGCAGAAGATGGCTGCGTTGTGTGTCGGCATCGTCCACGGTATCGCCGGACCAGGAGGTATCCTGGGCGTTTTACCCGCTGTGGTGCTGAACAATTGGGGCAAGTCGACCGCTTATCTGGGCTCGTTCTGTGTGGCGTCGATCTTCATTATGGGCATGTTCGCGGCGCTTTACGGCGAAGTCACGCGTCGACTGGGCGGCAACACGCCAGTGATGGACTTTCGGGTGGGTATGTGCTCCTCGGCGTTTTCGTTCATTGTTGGCTGTCTGTGGATTATCTTGCAGTCTTTCGGCGTGCTGGATGATATCTTCGGGTAATTTATCACCGTCAACACTTTCAGCAAGAAAAGAAAAAAAAATAAACTGCCTTCACGTTTAATAAAAACTCGCGCGATTTTACGTAAGTTGGATTGTGGTCTTTGGAAGTTTGTGTCCGTCAAAGTTGGTACGCTTGCCCCTTGGCTGTTCTTGGCGGAGCACCTCGGGGCCCTTTTCGATATTGTAATGGTCAAGTTTCACGCGTGACGCGTACGTCTTGGATCCTTCCGAGCTGGCGGTACTGTTCATCATCTTGTGGAAGTAGCCGTACGGCGTGCTCTCGTACACGCCCTTGGACCATAGTTTCACGTCGAGATTGTCAGCACGACCGACGTACTGTTCGTTGCGCGCCTTGTGGTCTCCCCCGCTCTCGTCGGACATATTGGCGCCGTCTCGAGCGATCGCGTCCTCCTCCTCACGTCGACGGATCACGCGCTTCACCGGGTCGTCCACTTTGGCTCGGTGGTTGAGGAACTTGGCGTCGCTCAGCGGGTTGTACTCGCTCTCGATGATGATGTCGCGGAAGAGGCCGCCCTTCTTGTTGGTGATGTCGAGGAATTTTTGGTACGCTTCGGCCTTCTCGGCACTTCGCTGCTTGCCGTCCATGGCGTTAACTTTGGTCAGAATCGGGTCGTTGAGCTTGTGGTAGACCTCCGTGGTCCACTCCTCGTGCATGCGAGAAAACTGCCGCGCCTTGGACTGCTGCTGCAGCTCCAGCTTCTCGTGTAGCTCCTGCGCGAGGATTTTTCCATCCTAAACAACGAATTAGTCGGCTAAAGCGAAAATATAGGTAAATAAAATAAGGCCAAGGGATATCTTACCTCGACGTCCTGCTGCAGCTTCAAGTACTGTCCTTCCTTCTTGCTCTTCTGACGTTGGATGTTCTCGGCGATGGTCTCAGCCAGCTTCTTCTCCATAGCTTCCTGCTCCTTCATGTACAGCTCGTGCTTCATGGCCATGCGTTTCTGTATGAAGTAAAACAAACTTATGAGGATCATGCTCTGCATATTCTAGGAGGCTCATTCATTTCGTACCATGTGGGTCTCCTTTGAGAGAGCCGAGGCTGTCATTTTACCGCTGGCATTTGTCGACGGAGAGACTGTTGAGCGGGACCTGCAGACGCCCAGATCGAGTGTAAGTTACGACAACCTGCTCTACTAAGTGGAGGAGAGCAACCTCAACCTACTTCGACGACAGCGACGAGCTGCTCAACGCGCTTTGGCGAAGCTCCTCGAAGTGCTCCGAGTTGTGCACCCGGATGCTCATGGCGGACTAGTGGGAACACTCGAATGACGCTGCCAGCTTGCCCACCCTGAATATTGCCATGCCAAGTCAGAACGCAGGCTATTGATAAACTTCAAGACCTGGAAATAGCAAACGGTACGATATATCTAAAGTGGATACTTTTTTCTCAATCTGGGATTGAAGAGATGCGCAGAAGGCACCACGCATAACCATCAATTTAGTATAGGTGCACCACAATTGCCGAAGGTTTTGCATTGCAATGCAATGGTACTGCCACACTGGGTTTGAACTGCAAAAGGAACCAGTGATGCTAAGGTTGCAAAGTGTCCACGGTATCCATACAGTACAAGTAGGTGTGGTGTCTGCCGCCGACCTTGAAGCCAGAACTGCAATCTTTCGGATCGTTATCGAGTCCAGCCTATCCCTCACAGTTGGACATGCCAGTCAGCTCAACCGAGTCAACAGCGCCGACCAAGTACTGGTAGCATATCGCTGGGCAGAGCTCCTCGAACTTCTTCCTAATCGCGCGTCCTGTGGTAGCTTACTGTCATCCTTGCTTCTTCGCGCGCAGCCAACAGCAGCAGCAGCAACCGCTTATCTGTGCATGTACCTGACAGGTTCCGCAGCCTTCGAAGATCGGCACCTGTACTGCCTCCCTTCTAAAGCAGTTAATCAACTTCTTCTTCTTCTGTACTGCCTCCCATTTCGTCTGTTCGTACTGCCAAGTCATGTCACGTAATCCGTGAAGAATGGGATCTGCATTACGCGGCACTCAGTACAGCACACTCGGGTTCCGCAACACATACCCGCACAGTAAGCTCCCAACTTCCTGGTATGTAGACTCTGAACAAGGAGCGCAGCCCGGCACTGTACACCTTTTCAACTTCAAAATGGCAAAAAGAAAATTCAATACGTCAAAATGTAAAATCAAAACGTCACAAAAAAAGAAAGTGCCGACGCTACATTTTATATTACGTTACTGGCCTACAGGCATGTCCTTCAGCTGGATAGCTGATGTGTGGAACTTGATGGTATGCAGTAAACACCTGTGACAAAGACTCGGGGTAATTGCTTCGCCAAGCAGAAGATCTGCCGCCATCAGCAAATATTCTTCTCGGTGCTCCTTGATCGTGCGATGCGGTGGGACCTGGAGGATAGCTTGACGGTGGCGGGCTAAAAATCTCTTGACCATTGCCTTGCGATGCGGTGGGACCTGGAGGATAGCTTGACGGTGGCGGGCTAAAAATCTCTTGACCATTGGCTTGGAGAAGCAATTTCGATCGGGTTTAGCATGGGCGAGTACGGCCCGAGGCGCAGCAGCTTGGCGTCCGAGAACGCCTCCTCCTCGAAGACGTCCTCGACGTTGGCATGGCAGGGGGCGTTGTCGGCAACAATGACGACGTTGTCGAGTGGTGTCGCGGCGGAGATGTGGCGAAGAAGACGCCGCATGAACTCGTTGCACTTCTCGGACGTGAACGAGCCGAAGCGCTACTCTGAGTACGCCAATCCGTTCTCAGAGATGCACGCAATCGCATGGATATTGGACCCCTTGCTTGCGGTGTTCTTGTCGACCGCGCGCTTGCCTTTCAGGCTCCGGCCGCGGCGCCGAGAGCACCACAAGTTGAAGTTAGTCTCATCAGCATAGAAAATAGTCTTACCTGCCGCCTTGTAGGCCAAGAGCTTGATGACGTAGTCCCGCCGAAGGATCTTGTTGTGCTCGAGGTTTCGGTAGTTGTTGTCGCGGTGGGTCTGCTTCATGGTGTACAGCCTGCCATCGATGTGATGCTTGATCGTCTGGCGCGACACCTTCAACGAAAACCGCGCTTCCAGCGCGTCGACCATCTCATCGAGCGTGAGGTAGCAGTTCTCATCTATCGTGTCGTGTCGTGGCTGCTCTTCCTGGCCATGATGGGGCCCTTCATCGCCGACATGCTGCTCGTAGTGCACAGGGACATGCGGTTTAGTAGTGGACTGGTGGCCACGTTGATCAGGGAGAGGGAACACTTGAAGGACGCGCCGATCTCCGAGGAGGAGGTGAATTCAGGATACATCAACGCGGTGGGGCTCGTCCTGGTCGCGACGTTCTTCGGTCTCGTGCGGACGTTCGGTAGCTGGACGGACCTGGCGCAGTGGAACCCGACGCACGTGGTGTCCGACTTCCTAGTGCCAAAGCTCGTCGTCCTGGAGAAACGCAGCGTCAAATTTATCAACAAGAATGCAGTCCAGGACCGCGAGAACCAGCTAGAAGAGGGCGCAGAGACGGCAGCAGGCAGTGAAGAAGCGGACGCGTTGCTGTCGCCGGCCAAGCGCGGCTTCAGCTATCAGCAGCTGAGCTGTCACCACGCTGTTCGACTTGTTGTCGCTCTCATTGGACTTGTCGGCTTCCCCGCGATTGTGGTGGAGATCAATTGCGCCACTTCACCGCTGATTGCCTATTCAGCGCTGAACGCGACGTTGAACGAGCTGTTCGCATACGCGCTGCAGCCCGCGCCGTCGGATGTGACGCTCACGACTGTGATAGGTGAACGCCCGTGGGTGGAGACGTATATTCACCCTACTGAGAAGCACGAGCTCTTCGGAGTTGACTCGCTCTACCGGCGTACTACCGGATTCCGCGGAGATCTCGCGTTCGACGTGGAGGTATCAAGTGCCAACCCTCCCAACGTTCTGGTGCTTGGAGTCGAGTCTTTCAGGTTCCAGGACTCGCGCTACATGGTGGGCCAAGAGGACCCATCCAACCTGTTCAAGGGGACGGACATGACCATCACGCCCAACTTCGACCGGTGGGCGAAGCGTGGCGTCGCCATGCGCAACATTTGGTCCAGTAACCCCACGAGTCGGTCGTTGGAGAGCGTTCTATTCGCCCAGATCCCGTACGACAGCGCTGTGAAGACTGCCATCACTGGTGGTAGGAACGGCACAGAGCTCTCCGGTCTGCCCCAGCTCTTCACTCAGAAGGGGTACGAGACCTGGTTCACCACCGGATCCTCGATCGATCTGGACGACTGGGACAAGTTCCTCCCTACGCACGGATTCGACACGATTTGGGACAACAAGAAGATGATGGAGATCGCGGAGAGCGACCTGGGTATCCAACCCGACGACTGGCTTGGAGACCCGCACCGCGGACTGAACTGGGGCGTCCACGACGACTTGAGCTTCCAGATTCTGGGCGATCTGCTCGTAAACAAGACCAAGGCGCAGCGTGAGTGCGTCGCCAGTGGCGAACCGAAGAACCCGGCGTTCATCACGCACTACACCATCACCAGCCACGCGCCGTTCGACTCGTGGCCGAAATGGTACGAGGAGGTGAAGCCCGACTTCTCCGTCTTCTACGAAGGCCACGCGCACGCGGAGCTCATCGAGAGATACCTGACTGTGAGGTCCTTCACTGACTTGGAGCTGGGCAAGTTCATGGACCGCATGCTGGAGGAAGGCGTGCTCAACGACACCATTGTCATCATCACGGGAGATCACGGCCAAGCTCCGGAAGCCGACGCCACCAACACCCACGAGGAATCTATGACTCGAGTCGCTGCCGTTATCATCGCTGAAGGGCGACTGGATGACGCTGTGGGGATGGTCATCGAGGACGCGGTGGAGCAGTACGACTTCCTCAACACATTGGCAGACATCACTGGCGTCCCTGAGGGTGGATTCATCCAGACTGGCGTCGGTCGGTCACTCAAGCGCAAGGTGCCGTACGGGGAGCGCGTGGTGTTCAGCAACGAGCCGGCGCGTAAGATGTCCATTGTGCGCGGCCACCAGCGACTGCGCTACGACCAGGTGAGCGACGCCATGACGCTGCACGATACTGAGACCGACCACGCCATGAACATCGACCTCTTCCCGAACCTTGTTGCTGAAGCGCGGGCTGAGTGGCAGACCTGGCGAGACCACGGCAGGAGACTCGCTGCGTACTACACAAAACGATGGGACGAGAACTGCCTGCTCGCCGTCAACTGCACCGCAGCGGCCTAAACTACAGCAACAGCAACAGCAACACTAGCAAGCTATATACACTACCACTATGAACTGTATCCATAACCACTTCAACATCGCGTATAAGAGCAAAACAAGTATGCTCTTAAAAACAACACCACAAGATGATTGGTGAGTAAAACAAAAGACCAATTGTATGCTTTCTAAAAAAAATTGCTCTTAAAACCATATTATTTAATTGAGCCCTCCGTGCGAATAGCTCATCATAGCCACAAGCTCTGCGAGGATGCGGATGCTGCAAGCGCTCTCGTTCCCGTGCGTCTCCGCGCGCCGCGCGCCCTCTCTACTTCGGTCTCAATGGCTGTCCACCTGCTCCGGTGCTTCCTCCTCCACGTCCCGAGATCTGAAGATGTTTAACGCGCTCTCGGGCGAGTGCGAGCCGTTCCCGCGAGAGACCTCCGTGACCCCGAATGTGTTGAAATGGTACTCCTGCGGCCCCACAGTGTACGACAAGGCCCATCTGGGCCACGCTCGGGCGTACGTGAGCCAGGACATTATGCGCCGAGTGGCGGAGCGCACGGGCGGCTACAAGGTGCAGCTGGTCATGGGCGTCACGGACGTGGACGACAAGATCATCCGCCGCGCGCAGGAGCAGCGCGTGAGTTTCCAGACGCTCGCGCGGCAGCAGGAGCAGCAGTTCTTCGAGGATATGGCCAAGCTCTACGTTCGTCCCCCGACCGCCATCACCCGAGTCAGCGAGCACCTGCCGGAGATCATCAAGTACGTCGAGCAGATCCAAGAAAAGGGCTTCGCGTATGAAGCTACGGACGGGTCAGGAGTCTACTTTAACACTACGCAGCTGGGTGACAAGTACGGGAAGCTGGATCCGAGGCGGCAGAGCCAACAGGATGCCGAGGTGCTTGCGGCCGTGGAGGAGAGTGACGTTGTGGAGGAGGAGGAGAAGGTGAAGAAGGACCCCAAGGACTTTGCGTTGTGGAAGGCGGCGAAAGAGGAGAACGAGCCGGCCTGGGCGTCGCCCTGGGGCATGGGACGGCCTGGGTGGCATATCGAATGCTCAGCGATGACGCATCATGTGCTTGGAGAGAAGCTGGACGTGCACACTGGCGGTGTGGACTTGAGATTCCCGCATCACAACAACGAGATCGCGCAGTGTGAGGCGCATAACCATGAGCACCATCACTGCGGACAGGATGGAGAGTGGTGCAAGCACTTCGTGCACTTCGGACACCTGTACATCCGAGGACGGAAGATGTCCAAGTCGCTCAAGAACTTCATCTCGGTCCGGGATTTCTTGGAGCAGGGACATACGGCCGACCACTTCCGCCTCTTCTGTCTGCAGTTCAAGTATCGCGCCAATTTGGTGTACTCGGAGGATCGAGTGCGTGATGCGGAGGCAGTAGCTGACAAGTTCAGGGGGTTCTTCCGCAGTGTCATGGCGTACGGCGGAGATCACGAGGTGGCAAGCAGTATCGACACATCAGAGGTCAAGTCAAAGCGCTGCGAACAGCCAGACTTGGAGTTGCTGGACGCTCTCTTCGCTGCTCAAGCGCAGGTCGACGAGGCTTTGCTGGACGACCTGGATACCCCGCGCGCGCTGTCCCTCGTGCTGGACCTGGTGTCTCGTGGAAACTCGTACTTGCTGGCACAACGGGGCGACTCCGAAGCCCCGGACGAGGTGCTGATGTCGCTGACGAACTACATCCTTGAAGTTCTCGAGCTCTTCGGTCTCGAGGGACTCCACGCCGAGTTTTCAGCAATGATGCGTCGTCGATTCGCGGCTCCAGGTCAAGCACCCCAGCAGAAATCGACTGAGAGCGAGGATCACGTCAGTAGGGATGAGCAAGAGGCTCTCCTACGGTCTCTGATGAAGTTCCGTGCGGCTGTAAGGGAAGAAGCTCTGCATGACCCGAAGCAGCCTGGGAATGCTCGCGTACTTGCTCTCTGTGATGCATTGCGTAACGAAGAGCTGCCTCCTCTGGGCATCCAGATCGAGGACCTTGCTCCGGGACGCTCCGTGTTCAAGCTGCTGTCGCCTGCAGAGCGCCAAGCGGCTCAAGCTGAAGCTGAAGAGTCGACGAAGGCAGCTCAAGAAGCGGACAAGGCTGCGCAGGCCCTAAAGCAGAAGCAGCTCGAGTTCGAGGCGCTGATGCAGATCGCTCCGTCCGATTTCTTCAAGCAGTCGCCGGAGTTCGCAGGTCGCTTCGACACTTTTGACGATGAGGGTTTCCCGCTGTTCGAAGACGGCGAGGCACTGACCAAGAGCCAACGCAAGAAGCTGGCCAAGAAGCTGGCCAAGCACGAAAAGTCCTACACCAAGTATTGGGCGGCCAAGAACAATGAACAGTAGCAGCTGCAATTGAAAAACAAAATACAAACCAGTTATCCTATACAAGTAAGCGCACAGGTGACGTGAGAGTGAATCACCCCACCGACAGATTTACAATACGCAGAGCAGAGCTCCAGCTGCGGAGTTGATAAGCCTCTTAGCAGGCGATAGCGGGCGAGTCGGCATCCACATACTTGACGCCCGTCGCTGCCGCGCCCTGGGCCGGCACGTGTGACGGCGCCTTGGATCGCATGTACGAGTAGCCGAACCGCTGGTTCTTGCGGCGGTGGCGGATGAGCACCACAGCCGCAACCGCAGCGCCACAAACCGCAGCAAAGATCAGCGCCCCCACGGGCAGATTGTTGGACGCGTACTCGTACGCCGCCATGACCGCCGACTTGGACGCGCTCTCGAAGCACACCGTGTCCGTGAACATGAGCGTGGAGATGCCTCTGGCCTGCTGCACGACGACCATGCAGTCGTCGTCGCTGAACTTACCATCGGCTGCCTGCACGCGGTAGCGCACGTACGTCATGGTCTCAATGTCGCCGTCCTCGCCCGTAGCCAAGTCCTGCTGCTCCACTGCGTCGTACTTGACGTGCAGCGAGTGGGTGCTCAAGAAGGACGCCGGGGCGGCCTCTGCGATGGTGCGTTGCACCGCCTTGCCCACCTCGGCCTTGTGTCTCGGCAGGTCCAAGTGCTCCAACAGGTCGCACTCGATGTCCGCCTCGTCTTCGGTCGTGCCATTGACGCAGTCCATCGTGAGCTTGAGCACCGACACGTACGGCCGCTTGGCGTCCATCATGCTGCTCTGGAAGCCGTAGTCCACCAGCAAGTACACGCGCATGACCTCGCTCACGTCCGTCTGCACGAGCTCTAGGGGGCCGCCGCCCGTGCCGATCTCGATCTCCTGTACCTCCTCTCGGGGCTCCGTCTTCTCGGCCTTCAGTACTTGCAGCACCGAAGCCTTGAGCGCCGTGCGCCCCACCTCCTGCTGGTACTGCAGCATGAACTGGCCCACGAGGTCCAGCACCTCGTCGCTGCGCGTGTCCATGGGCAGGAACTTGTCCGGCGGGTTCACGGGCGCCGCAGCGATGATGGCTTCCTCTCCTTCGAGCAGCTGCAGCTCATCGTCCAGATCCGTGACGATGTAGCCATCCTCTAGCTGCGTTGCAGCCATGTTGACGAGCTCCTGCTGGTTCTCGGGGCTGAAGGGGCTCGGGATGGCCGCCTGATCCGCCAGCACGTCGTCCAGCGGCGCCAGCTCCGGCACGTTCTGCGCCGCGACTACCTTGGCGCTCATGGCGTCCAGCAGGAGCAGCAGGGCGAGGCAGGAGGAGCGCTGCGGGGGCTGCATAGCTAAGCGACTGGCTGACAGGCTGGGTATGTGCGGCTGAGACTGCAGATTGGCGAATGATACGCGAAATCTTTTGACGCGGCGGTTCAAGATACACTTGGTGTGGTGCAACACGAATGTAGCCATTATACGTTATGGCTACATGGTTGGCGCTTGAAGTGCACTGTACTTGACGTACCGTGCGAGCGAGCTTCCGAAGGCTTTTAAATAAGTGAACGGACATGTGAGCAATGTTAAAAGCCTTCGGAAGCTCGCAAGGAGAGAAATGAGCGGAGCTCTGAATTCACGAAGGGCAAATCCACGGAATGGATCACTTGCCCCCCCCCCCCCCCGGCACACTCCCATTCTGTCTTGCCACGGCGAGGAACATGGCGACGCGCTCGATGGCCTTGGCGGTCGTGGGCTTGACGGTCTTCACTGCCACCGCCACTAGCGCTGCAAGTGTCCACCAGGTCGACAACTTACCCATGACCCGTCGTCTCAAGGGTAAAGTGACAGAAGAGAAGGGGCATCCGACGAACGTCAACGACGAAGAGAGGGCCATCTCCTTGGAGTCCGTGAGTGACCTCATCAGCAAGCTCAAGGTGAAGATTAACGCGAAGCTGCTCGCGGAGGGCGGTGCCAAGCCCGCAACGCTGTCCAAAGCGCAGCGCAGTACAGTCTTCTGGCTACGTACATGTAGCATTTGTATCCTCGTGCTCAACTGGAATATTTATTCCTCGCGTGGATTACTGCCGCCAGAGCCACACTCGCAAACACCACCAGCACCGCGCCGTACACGAGTTTCATGCCCTTCTTGATCGTCGGCGGGGGCCAGACTTTGGGTGTTTTCTTGACATCCTTGGCGACCGCGTTCGCCACTGTTGTACTGTATAATACATTACCGTGCCCGTAAGAAGACGTACTGTACTGTGTCCTCCAGACTTTTCACATTTCGAATCCGGTGGCATCCTCTCATGTTTAGAGTTCAAACTTAGGACTTCGCACGATGTGCCGACTCGTTCGTCTCCGGATCGACATGTACGGCTGCGGTCGCGTCGGCGCCGTCACATACGGTACCAGCCAACGGAACTGCTGCGCCAACTTCCAAGTACAGATATGATCTTTGGTGTGTGCGGTGCATCTGAGACCCGTGCCTTCACTCAGATTCTGAGTGAAGCGCGCGGGCACGCCTGGGGAGTTCACTGGCCGGTGGCACGGAGTCTCGTTACTGCACCTTTAACGCGACAGCACAACATTGCCTAAAGCGCCTTTAGCGCCTTTAAGCCAAAAGAGGGGGTGAATCTGCGGTGCTGCAGTGTACTCGAGCAGACCCCGCAATAAGAAAACTAATACCAAGTTGCGGCAACGGGTCCATCCTCTGGAATGCCTGGTGCTGGGCCTACCTCCGCAAAATTGCGCAGACCTGCTTTACGAGCGCTCCGTGCAGGTTTGCTTGCTGCGGCAACGTGTCCTCACAACTGCTCACAACACGACCAGATGAGCCCATGACACCCGTCCCTCTGCTATCCGTCCATACAAATTCCTTCGTTATTCTGATCTATGTCAGGCTTTGCTTCTGTACACAGATTTTGCACAGATTGGATGGGCGCCTTTAACACTACGGCGCCTTCAACGTGTGGACCACATGAGGAGGGATGACCTCCGGGCCTGATGGCTTTGAAAATAGAGGAGTCCCAGAGGAGGCGGAGGTCCTGCTAAGTGCCTACTTACACTCCGCCGATGCAAGCTAGTGCGTTGGATAGCTCTTACGTGTCCCTACGAAGTAGATAGCACTAAAAGTTTGTCCAGGTGCAGGCTTACGTGCTACGTAGTGTCAAAGTTATCACCCGTTTTGGACTTTGGAAAGCTGAGGCAACAGAGTAGATATTCCCCTCCTACCTGAAAACCAGCTGCTAAACTAATGGCGCCTTAGGCGCCTTTAACGGTGCTGTTGTGACGTTGACATAAAAGCGCTGTAACGGGTTCGGGTGGCACGCGGCAGGAGCGGACACTGGGAATGGGCACGCGCTTACAGCGACTGTACATGAAATATCGGCACGATGGGAGATAGATACACAGCGTATTTCCGATACAATATTTTGTATGGCCGCTGTGCTACATGTATTATTCCTTCTCGCGTCGTGTCATGTTGCAGTTTGCGGTTACAATGCCGTACTGAAGAAAAAGCATTTGAAAAAAAAATGTTTTAGGCTTCGTTCGAGTTCTCGAGTTTGAGGGCGGTACTTCCTAAAAGGTTTAAAACTATACCACCGGTGAGTTAGCGAAACGGTGGAACCGGAGCCATTGACTACATGCACTTAGTAAAAGCATAACAATCAACGGATAACATTGATGGAGGTTCGCACGAGGACGTTTGCCCTACGCTAACCTTTTAGTTGGAAAAGTTAAGGAAAACATGCGAATCAAATTCTTTAAGAAAAAACAGAAATTTGTTACAGTGTGGCTGGCTTTCAACATTGTTGAGACTACGGCAGTCGAACTAATGATGCATCTACCAGAACTAGCTTGTTTTGTGTATACATCCCGACATTCATTGTAAGGTGAGTCCGACGTTGCTTTTTACTACAAGTTGCATTATTTTCTTGTTCGTACTGAGAAATAGTAAAATAATACTAGTCGAACTGGAAGTGCAAGTACTGCATATCTTGAAACCCTGCAATGAACAAGAAGACGAACCGGGCTACAGAAATTGATGGTTACAGTAGCTAATAGGTTGAATCATCATCGCAACGACATGCTCTGCCGTGCCTTTCCTTGTATGTGGGTCATGTAGGTATTATAATAGTTGAGAGCGGAGGGTACACGCTTTGTTTTTTTTCTGGGGGTGAAACAACTGCACGTATTCCCGAAAGCGTAGCTGTCAAAGTACCAGTACCTACCAGGAGGACGCACAGGTGAGGGACGCATTATCAGCGGTAGTGCAGGTTGGTTAATACCCCGTTATACCGGATACAATATATTTCCCGATACTACGTGGATATCTGCAGGCCGCTGTCATGGAACGAGAGCCCATCATGCTTGGGTGCTCACGCCATCGTTGCGAGCAGGTCGGGAACGCAGGCTATTGAGACCTCCTCCTTCAGTAGACCTCCAGGTATGTACAACTGCAATGCAGACGTTCTGAACATTATCGTTGAACTTTCAGATCTAAACTGCGGCTGCTACGATTTATTTCCTTCTTCCAAAAATATTGTGCACAACACCGTCCGTTCTCATAAAAAAAAAAAAGTGGACTGAGGCATGTGAGAGTGCGGTCAGGCTCGAGCCTAGAGTGACGCGCGCTTCGCTTCAACATCAGCGTACCGTCACAGTTGATCTCACAGTTTGGCCCAGTCGTCTGCATAATCTGTCCGCGAGGGCCAGTTGTTCTCGCCCAGTTTTATAGTTTCACGCGTCATACAGACAACGACGGATAAATCCGGGACCACTGAATGCCATCCCCCATAGTTAAATGACATGAAATCCCCGTCCGTTTCCACTGTAAAAACACTCTTGACAATACATAAAATACACAAATATGTTCATAAACCACACAACAATCCATATAAAGTACACGAAAGCATATGATATACAAAGACCAAGTATACTGGAAGATTCTGATTGGCTGGAAAGACCCTGTTGTACACTGCACGACTTTGTCCTCCGGATTTTTGTGTCGCCCGGATTTATCCG
Source organism: Phytophthora pistaciae (assembly GCA_024679115.1). Classification (NCBI taxonomy): domain Eukaryota; phylum Oomycota; class Peronosporomycetes; order Peronosporales; family Peronosporaceae; genus Phytophthora; species Phytophthora pistaciae. Next base: position 1,202 of record JAIKVE010000799.1, on the reverse strand, counting down.
TCGTTGTCTGTAGTGAAGCAAGTACACTGAGTACTGTACGGTACAATTTAAACTTTTGCAAAGTACCTCACCAATTCGCTGAAACCATACGGCGTTCATGAAGGCTTTGTTCGATCGCAAACCTGCGCTGTTCGAGTTCGACCAGAGATGCCCGCAACGAGATGGTTCCAGTCACGGAAGTCAATCAATCAACAGTGGCACTGTTGCCGATCGTCAACAGTGCTCACTTGGTTTTTGTATGGGGGAGGGGGTGAATCGGTCATCCCAGGGAGTCGAAACTAAGCCTCCGATTCAACAATTGCGTGCATGGTGCGTGGGTTTGAGCCGAAGCCTCAGCTTCACCTAGCTTCGCTCGTCCTGATGAGGTGTCGGTGTCCTCAGAGCTTTCGCAGTTCTTGCCTGGGTGTGGTGGTGCAGTCGACACCTCAGGCGTTTGGGGATTTGACGCCCATGACACCCGTCCCGGAAACAACCTGTGCAAAATAGTTTTATTGGTTTTTTTCTGAAAATACTATAAGGAATAGCAGGTACTGTTGCCGATCGACCTACAGTGCCACTGTTGATCTAAGCAGTGCCTCCAGTCACTGGTCGTGAGTGAGGCGTTTCCAGAGTCAACTGTAATAGCCTTGAACCGAGCTTCAAAGTTTGCGACTCCGAAGACGGTCGCCGCTCTCAGACCTTCCGCCTTCGGAGTCTAACCGTACTTGCATGGTACAGTGACCATGATATGGTGTACATGTAATGGGACGACACCTGGACGACGGACAAAGACCGCATGACTTCGGTGCGAGAAATTGACTTTGCGACAGATGCAGAATCTTGGGCTGTGCCCGAGAAAACGGTTCGGGATAGGCAAACCCTGACGAGAGTCGCCTCTTGCAGCAAAATGCTGCAGGTCCCGAGCTCCTGCAGCGAGATCAGGATTTCCTATCCGATTGGTTATCCTAAGAGAACAGCCTATGTCCACTCCTCAAAGCAACGCCTCTCTTCACTGTACCTCTACCAATGCTGCTGCTGTAAAATTGACGAGGGGGAACGTCCACTCCGCCTAATATACTGGCGCTCTCATTCTAGAATTTCCTTCGTCCCCGAAGACACCAAGAAGCACAGCACAACTAGACAACAATGCGGTTCACGGTGTTCCTTGCTCTGGTGGTCGCCACCTTCGTCGCTTGCATCAGCCTCACCAACGCCGAGGCTGT
>JAIKVE010000798.1:0-16088 GCA_024679115.1 Phytophthora pistaciae | reverse complement strand
AGCGCTGCGCTCGCCCTCGCCGCTGGTGCCACGCTCGCGGCGGCCGCTGCGGAGGTTGAGCACCGTCCAGTCGAACATGGCGTCGAACTGGAAGCCCTTGCGGAAGAAGAGCTCCTTGAAGAGACGCTTGAGGTAGGCGTAGTCGGGCTTGTCGTCGAAGCGCAGCGCGCGGCAGTACTCGAAGTAGGCACGGAACTCGGCCGGGTAGCCCTTGCAGAGCACCTCGATGGGGGTGTTCATCTTCTTCTCCATAATCTTCTCGTACTTCTGCTTCTTCGTGTTGGCCTTGAGTCCCTGCCATGGCAGGCTGCCGCGGATGAAGTACATGTACACGTAGCCGAGGGACTCGAGGTCGTCACGACGACTCTGCTCAATGCCCACGTGGGTGTTGATGGAGGCGTAACGCGCCGTGCCCGTGAGGTTCTTGTTCTCACGGTAGGGGATGTGCTGGTGCGTCTTGGGGTCGCGGTACTTCTTGGCGAGACCGAAGTCGATCACGTGCACGATCTGGGCGCGCTTGCCCAGGCCGATGAGGAAGTTGTCGGGCTTGACGTCGCGGTGGATGAAGTTCTTCGAGTGGCAGTACTCGAGGCGGCACAGCAGCTGGTCAGCGATCATCAGCACGGTCTTGAGCTGGAAGCGGCGGCCGCAGTAGTTGAACAGGTCCTCGAGCGAGGGGCCGAGCAGGTCAATGACCATCACGTTGTACTCGCCCTCGACGCCAAACCACCGCAGGCTCGGCACACCCACTGCAGTAATAACACCACCAACATATCAGTTAGTAACCTCAACTCAACCCAGATTGATATGCAGCTAGAAAGCAGGGCTGTACGCACGTCCGCCGTTGAGGATCTTGTAGATCTTGGACTCGTAGAGCAGCTGCGGGTGCTTGCTCTTGACGGACTCGAGCTTGATGCCGACCTCCTCGCCCGACGTCATGTTGGTGCCCAGGTAGATGTCGCCGAACGATCCGCTGCCGATCTTGCGGCCCAGGCGGAACTTCTTGCCGACTCGCAGCTCCAGCGCGCTCTCACGGGGGTGGGACATCCTTCTGCCTAAAGTGGAAAGGGAGAAACTGGGGAAAAAGAGGCTGCCGAGGGAACGAGGGGGAGCAGGAAGAGCGTCAGTATATGGGCTGCACACAGACGCACTTTTGGGCGGCTTCCCCTGCAGCTACGCGGCTCGCGAGACCGCCGGCGTGGAGAGCAGACGCAGGGGGTCACGCAGAGCTATCGCTGGGCTTCGGCACGCCGCGGGGGGCGCACCGAGAGCGACTGCGGCGGGGTACTTACTTGCTCGGAGGAGAGGCGCGCGCACTGGCTTATGCTGGCTGTGAAGAAAGAAACAGGGGGGCGCCGGCTCGCAGTGGAGGAGAGACAGCGCAAAACGCGCCGATTTAGGTCGGAAATAGCTAATTTACAGTGCGACGAACCTGCGATCGTCCATAGTATGTGTGAGAAGAGCAAATGGTGATTATTGGTATAAAGAGGTATATAGAGTAAGGAAAACATCCTGACGCTAGACAGCGACACTCCGCTGGATATTGCTACAGACAGGGTTGCAGTAAACCGTGGTTCCGCCCTCGGCGGGGTTGACGACTCGTAATTACGCGAAGCGACGATGCGTAAAAATAACCAGCGAGAAAGCCTACTGAATCCAAGTCACCTTCACTCAAAAAGCGAAAGGCACTCACCACAATCGAACGCGCGGGCAAACCGCCCCGAACGAGTCGCTATTCCGTCGATCGAACGATAATTGCGTGCGACAGCTGATACAAACGCTACTCGCGCAGCCGACCGCATATCCGGGTATCGGCGCGCCTAAATCGCAGCGGCCACTTGGCCGCCATGATCGCCACAGTCGCATGGGAACCAGGCAGCCGGTCGCTACGCCGACGGATTACCATGCCGGCGCTCCATCGCGGGCGGGTTCAACTCGCGGGCCCGCCGCCGGGAGGAGGAGGAGCACGGTGCTGCCGCTCTCCAGCCCGGACGATTTATGCCTGGGCCTGCGTGTCTCTCTCGCCAACATTCGCATTCGGTCGGCAAATGGGGTATTTTGTGGATAAAAGGACGAAAAATTATTTGAGAGTGCCCATTTTCAGGCCTGAAATTGTAATTGTGGTACAAGTAGTTGGCCAACAAGAGCTCGTAGAATAGCTTCTAAAAGCCCTAAACAAAGTCAATAGAAAAGTATGGCGGGGAATGGTGCGATACTTGCCTAAGCAAAGTCGCAATGAAGTATAAACTACCTGTAGCGTCCATTTCCTTGTCTTGGAAGACGAGAGGATCATATTGTAAGTACAGCCTGAATGCTTGGGTCTGTCGAGACATATAATAAACGCTGGCGAGTTCGGCGTCAGAATAACTGCCTTGCAAAGTTATCTTTAGAAACGACAGAGTAGCGGCGTAAGCCCTTGCATGAATATAGAATTGGTATACAGTGAGCATCCTTAATTAAATGACTTCGATTTGTGGGTACGCAAAATCAGCGGTAAACCAACTACGGCTTCGCGGGGGCCGAGATAGCACGAATAGACAGAAATGACGGACGCAACGCGCACGCGCATTGCGCTCCGGATATTCAGAACTGTCAAATCAGAAAGTTTGCCAACAAAGGTGATAAGGCTATCCTACCACTAAGCAGCTTTAGCTGGATGCCATCATGCACGAGGTATACTTCAGCATCGTCGGCGGCAACCTTCATCGGAGGATCCGTAGCAGAAGTCTATGCATGTAACACATCACTGTCAATTCTGCGTGCCCCACGTGGCGATCAGCTCGATTAGTTGATGGCGGGAGTGTGTGCCGTCTGGTGCTGCACTTTGTTTACTTTGGTTTGAATCCAATCACGCTCGCCTCCTCCCCCAAGCACGGTTGAAGCGCCTCGCTGAAGCTAGAACTTAGCTTGGTAGGCCAAAGCAAAACTGACGTATTGCAGTGTAAACAACGTATGGGTCAACAAAGCTACAATGGTCTCACGAAAGGATTATCAACATGTCTCGGGAGGACGCATTGCACTCAGGTTATCAGGTTATCGTACGTCAGTGCATGGTATAATGACAAGATCTATCAGGATAGCCACGTGATAAGATTGCAAATGCCGTTGGCGAGTCTTCGGACGAAGCACGCGGAATGCACAGTATAGAGTACTAAGATTCTCCACGAACGGCAGGATGTAGCAATTAAGTGGCATATTTGCAGCGTCCCGGAGCGACACCGAGCTTCAGCGGTGAGACCATTGCATCGGTAACAACGGGTGGGTTCGGCTATAACACAAACAAAAACGAAGGAAACGTCAACGTATCCGTATGCAATGCGGCACTTCGGTCTCGTGGAGCTGGTGGGCGAAAAGCGAAGCTGCTTGTGCGGTCAAAAAGACCCTGGTCATTATAGAGCCGCTGTATCACTGCACAATACAGAGCTCCATAGTAAGTCAGTGCCTTTGTAGATTTTTCGGGCGACTTTCATACTTTACACTTCTGAGCGTACCCAATTGAAGGTCTGCAAGACTACCCATTTCAAATGAACTATTTCCATCAAAATCGCACTTAAACGAGTTCAATAACCGCACCGCAGCTCTCCTGCTAACTCCGATTTACGGAGACAAGTCTTTTTACGGGACACCCGTCCCATATCCAGTATCGGATCAGTCAGCTCAGATTCTGAGCCTCAAGATCCGACTTGGACACTTCCGTTCTTGACCAGCATGGTCCCCGCCGTCCGCAGCACCACAGCCAGCGGCTCGGCCGTCTACGAGTCCGAGCGCGCCGTGCACGAGTACCTGCAGTTCCACTACGGTACGTTAGGCTACGGCGCCGTTATGATCGGGTGCGGCATAGTCCTGACTGTTCATTGTTTGTGCCAGGCGATCCCTCCGCTGTTGTGCCCTACAGCTTCGCGCCACTGGACGCGCTGCAGTTTCTGCCGCGCACTGTGGAGCGCTGCGCCAAGCTGACGTCGGATGGACAGCACGGACGCGCACTGGACATCGGCTGCGCTGTCGGTCGCGCCACCTTCGAGCTCAGCAAGTTCTATGGCGAGGTGCGCACCAGAGCGCGATGCTGCTTCCTGCTGCGTGATGAGCACTAACCCATTATTGCGCTGTGTTGCTGCGTATGTAGACCGTGGGCATTGACTTCTCGCAGCACTTTGTGGACGCGGCCAAGCAGATGAAGGAGCGCGGAGAGATGCAGTACGAGGCGCACATCCAGGGCGACATCCACGAGGTGCGTAGCGCGAAGCTCCCCGAGGGCGCCAAGCCCGCTGGCGTTGTCTTCCAGCAGGGAGATGCGTGCAACCTGTCACCGTCGCTAGGTACGTGGTGAAGAAGATAACCTCGTGACGAGGCCAGTGAGTGGTTGTTCATGAAAGCTTGTGTGTGGTGATTGCAATCTTGCAGGTAAATTCGACGCGGTGTTCGCCTCCAACCTGCTGTGTCGCCTGCCGGAGCCGCAGAAGTTCTTGACGGAGATCGGCGGACTTATCAACTCTGGGGGCATCCTAGCTCTCGTGAGCCCGTACTCGTGGCTGGAGGAGTACACGGCCAAGGACAAGTGGATTGGCGGCGTTCGTGACGACGAGGGAAAGCCTGTGGACAGCTTCAGCGTGATTGAAAAATTGCTGTCGGCGGACTTCGAGCTTGTCGAGCGCCAGGACTACCCGTTCATGATCCGCGAGCACGAGCGCAAGTACCAGTGGGGCGTCTCTGACGGCACCTACTGGAGGCGCAAGTAGGTCGATAGCTTGTGTAGTTGAAGCATAAACCTACCTGTACAACGAGCTTGTTGCCATTTTGAACAATGATGTTTCAAAGAACCCGAGTCTAGATTACAAAGGCACTCGCACCACACTCGTGAAGGAAGCCGAGGGGCGTGCAAGCGGAAGCAACCTGGGCGACTTTGACTAGCAGCTAATACTATCGGAAGACTATCGACTGACTGACCCACAGCCAGGTGGCTATATTTTAAAGGAGAGGCGAATGGGGGGACGGAAGCGAGCGGGAAGAGCAGCGTGGCGCGCACGGGAGCTGTACGACCAATCCGCGCAGAGGCGCGCGAGTTCGCGCGGCACACCTGCTACCTTTGGACTGGGGGTACCGCATCTCAGCGCGCCTAGAGATTGCTGCAACGATCGGTCGTACACTTGGCGCTCAATCAAGGCTTGGTGATCCTTCTTCCAAGCCTCGTCGGTCGGCTGTCCAGCTCTCCCTCCCTGCTCGCGCGCCGTCAAAATTATGGTGTTTCTGTGTGTTGATGTCGCTCCAGGGGTGCCTCCGCCTCTCTTACAACCAAGCAGCCGCTTGGACAAGTATGTTACGCGTTCACCCCGAGCGCGACGGCGCTCCTCCTCTTCTGCCCGGAGGCCCGACTTGACTTTGTGCAGGCGATGCCGTTGCCGTTGTTCCCTGTTGCGGAGCCTGCTGCAGCCGGCACCGCGCCGTTCTCGCCGTCTTCTACTGTCCGGCGGTTGTGGTGGTGCATGGGGGCCATCATGGGCTGTGACTGGTTGTGATGGTGCAGCGGCAGCGGTTGGCTGCGTCGATGCTCCTGCGGCGGCGGCACCTTCGGGTAGCTCTCGGTCACGTACACGAGCTGTCCCTCGTGCTGCGGGTCGGGCGCGACGAAGTGGCGCAGCTGATAGTAGGGCGAGTGCGGCAGCGACGAGCTGCGCACGCGCGTGTACATGTAGTGGTTGGCCAGCTCGTTGTAGTAGCGCGCGTACGTCTCGCTGCTCACGTGGAGGCTAAAGTTGATGAGCAGCAGGTACTCGACCTCGAGCTCGTTCATCTCGGGGCAGGGCACGCCGCCCACCTTGGCGTAGTAGGCGTTGTTGAAGTAGTGGTCGTCGAAGAACTTGGCGGCCAGCACGACGCTCGTGATGACCACGCGGTGCACGTTGAGCTCCGTGAGCACGAAGCCCTGCATCTGGTGCAGGCGGTCCATGTACACGAGCGCGAGCACGAAGCACTCCGGGCTGCAGCTCGCGTACTTGTGGATGCGCGTGAGGTAGTCGCGCACCGAGATGCCCGGCGCGCGGAAGGCCTCGAACTTGGTCTTGTGGTAGTAGCCCAGCGGCATGCGGTCGCTGGCGTGCACCATGGACTCGACGACGACCGCCAGCGTCTGCACGATGGCGCGGCCGCGCTCGTCGTTCGAGTCGGCCGTGTCGTCCAGCATCATGGCCATTGGAGCCCTGCGCGGTCGCTGCTGAGTCTGAGTCGGGGGGCGAGTCGCTTCACACTGCACTGTTGCCTGCCTGCTGCCTGCTGCTGTTCTTCGTCCGTCCGGCCGTGCTGCTGCCGCTTTGCACTGTGATGGCTGGCTGGCTGCTGCTCCTCAACGGGGCGGTACAGTATCCGAGGGTGTGGGATGGTATTACCGGTCCTTCCCTCGAGTCGCCGGTGGCTGGACGCGCCTTTGTTCCTTCTTTCTCTATGCGAAGCCGGGCGGCTACGGCGGGCGGGCGAGTCGAGTTTGGCACAGGAAGGCGTTCCTCCTCCTGCTCGAGGCCTTTTTTGGCTTATGCAAAGCCCCTGTAGACATAGAGAGGGGGCAAACGATATGCCCCCGCGAGTTGGTTGGCAGCGAGCCCAAGGTCGGGCGCGGTACAGTAACCGCGGCCTACTAGGGAGCACGAAAAGAATTATATCCTTCAAAACAGTATTACCAAGGTTCGTGATTATATGTGGGTAACTATTGGATTCAGCTCCTTCTACATTTGATATCCCTGTAAGATAGCATCATGTAAAGGAGGTATTTTTTGCACGGGGAACAGTACTGTATTTCTCGCCAGGACCCACAGCCCTGCTGCTTCTTTGCGGCAAATCCGGCACGAAGAACATGGGACACCAGGCAGTGAAAGTGCTGCTGGCTGCGCGGAGCCGACTGCACGAACTCCCAGGCAGCGTCCTTTTAGGATCCAGCGCAAGCCGCATCAATTTCTCGAAGTGCAAACTTTGCCCCGCAGTTCCTTCTGTAGTTCCAAGGAGGCACATTTTCGAGCTTCGTGTGTTTGCCGTTTTTCTCGAATTCGCAGCGCCTTCACTCGAATTGCAGGCCACTTCGAATTGCATGAATACACGTGCGGCGAGGCAGCATGCTGTTATGCGCCGGCGAGCGTCCTCCACCACCAGTTTTGAGCACCCGCCGAAAAGACTTGCTTTCAGTATGCAAAATCGAGAACATTTTCGCAGGTCTCTCCTCCTCCCTAGCCCGTGTTCGATCTATCAAGGTCGCACTTAGAAGGGCGTGCTCGTGTTGAAGTCGATCCTTCTCCACTCAGGACTCCAGCGCAGCTCGCCCCGTCGGCAGATCCATATGCGCGCAGCGTGCACCGCCACCACTTGCTCGCGTCTGTATGGATCAAAATGGGTTTCCTTTTTTGCGCGATGCCCGCCTTAATTGAACGGCTCAATTCAAACTGCAATAGTGACACGAACCATTGATCTCTACTGAAGCATATCGGAGGATGTTGATTTCGCCCTGCCAGCGTGCTTTCAAGTCGAATCTACAGTAGCTTTAGCAGCTAGAGCGAGCACCGCCGCCATTTTGAAAGAGGGATCGACAATCCGCTCGGCCCCATCCTCCTGCTCAACTGCCGTCTCAAAACGTATCTTTTAGGTGCGATTGGCCATCAGACAAAAGCTTTACACGCATCTAAAGCAAAGGCCGCAACAACAGCAAGGAGTTGATGTCCAACGTTTCAAAGGAAGCCTCCTGTAGCTCTACAACAACAAGAAAACACGATCAAACTGTCCAGCAGCTCCACCGAAAAGTCCACCACGCGGGACTCGAACTTAACCGAATACCTCCTCGAAACGTCGCGGTATCCCATTCGGTATCGTACTTACACGAAACTCCACAGTACCACCTCTCTTCCAGCCGCGGCCATCCATCACTTGCTTCGGACACTTCACTCACTGTCAATCGTCGCGCATCAATGGGCTCCAGCCGCTCTCGCAAGGGCTCCAAGGCCGCACAGCAGCACGACGACAACGATGATCTGCTGGTGACCAAGGGCTCGTCGAAGGCCGCGCGCTCGACGCCGCCCAGCAGCCCGGAGGTCCAGCTCAAGGTGAACCAGAAGTTCGCCGCGGCCTTCGAGGAGCGCAAGCGCAAGGAGGAGCTCTCGGCGCTCGAGAAGCGCGGACTCCACGCCGAAGATGACGACGACGAGTCGGACTCGGAGACGGAGGACGAGGACGGCGAGGAGCTAACGAAGGAGCTGGACGCGGACATCTCCAAGACGCTGCGACTCATCCGCAAGAAGGACCCGGCCATCTACGACTCGTCCATCGCCTTCTTCAAGAAGCCGGAGAGCGAGAGCGACAGCGACGACGACAGCGACAAGAAGGGCAAGAAGAAGAAGGGCTCGGCCCCGCTGTACTACAAGGATCTGGTGCGTCAGCAGGTGATCGCGGGCGACGTCAGCGGCAGCGAAGAAGAGGACGAGGAGCAGCGCAAGCCCGTGCAGACGTACGCCGAGGAGCAGGCGCAGATCAAGAAGGATTTCCTCAAGTCGCTGAAGGAGAAGGAGGGCAGCAGTGACGAGGAGGGGGACGACGACGACGGAGACGACCTGGACGGAGGCCTGTTCACGGTGAGGAAGAAGACGGAAGGAGAGCAGAAGCAGGAGGACGAGGAGTACGAGGAGTTCACCACCAAGTACGGCTCCAAGCTCAAGAAGGACGAGGTGGACCCGGACAAGTTCCTGGAGAACTATCTGAGCAGCGAAGGCTGGAAGGACAAGACGGCGGTCGTCCCCCACTACGAGGATATCGTGAAGGAGGACGAAGAGGACGCCGAGGCGCTTGAGAAGGCCGAGGACTTTGAACACACGTACAACTTCCGCTTCGAGGAGCAGGGAAGCAGCATCATCAAGACGCACGCGCGTCACATTGAGGACACGATGCGTCGCGAGGACGACTCCCGTAAGCGCAAACGTGCCGAGCGTAAGGAGCGCAAGGCTCTTGAACGTCAGAAGAAGGAGGAGGAACTGCGTCGTCTGAAGAATCTCAAGCAGGCCGAAATCGAGCAGAAGCTCAAGAAGGTGGCGCGGCTCATGGGTGAAGAAGAGGGCACGGCTGGGCTGAAGCCGGAGGACTTGGAGGGTGACTTCGACCCCGAAGAGTACGACAAGCGGATGCAGGCTGTCTTCGATGAGCAGTACTACGACGAGGATGACGACGATATGGAGAAGCCGACGTGGGACGAGGAGGAAGACAAGGAGCTGTTTGCTGGTCTGCCTGTTGATCCGGAAGACGAAGAGGAGGAAGAGGCGACAGAGACCGCCGCTCAGACTAGCGAGAAGGGCGAGGAAGATGAAAACGAGGAGGAGGAGCAGGAGCAGGAGGAAGGCGATGATGAAGAGGAACAGGAGGACGAGGAACAGGAACCGCCCAAGAAGATGACGATGGAGAAGATGCAGCGTGAAAAGCAGAAGTACCTGGACGATCTGTACAGCCTTGATTACGAAGACCTGATTGGCGATATCAAGTGCCGCTTCAAATACCGCCAAGTGGAGAACAACGACTTCGGCTTGACGGTGGATGAGATTATGGCTGCCGACGACAAGGAGCTCAAGCAGCTTGTGTCTCTCAAGCGCATGGCGCCGTATGCTGAGACGGAGTTCGCTGTGGACCGCAAGCGCCTTAAGAGCTTCAAGAAGAGCGTGCGCGAAGCTCAGGAGGCGAACCGTAGACGTAAGAACAAGGAGACCGCAGAGACGAGTGAGGCACAGAACGGTGAGGCCGAGCAGCCGAAGAAGAAGCGGAAGCGCAACAAAAAGAAGAAGGCGGTTGAGGAGGAATCGAAGCCAGAGGCGGACGAGGTCATGCCTGAGGCGGAGGAGGAAGAAGACTCCGAGCCTAAGAGCAAGAAGGCAAAGAAGGACAAGGCCGAGCCGGCTGCGGAGAAGGCCTCAGACGAAACAGAGAAGAAGAAGAAGCGTCGTAGTAAGAAGAAAAAGGGCGGTGCCGAAAAGAACGCGTACGCATCCACCGGTCTGCCGACTTCCCGACTCGAGTCGTACAAGCTGGTCAAGGCTAGTAAAAAGTAGAGAAAGTTTGGAGCTCATAGTGACCACCTCGATGTGGTTTAGCTTATGATAATGCAATAGACGACACCTTGCACTAAACATCATCACAAAATTTGTACAGACAATCCCCTCGGTAGTCATGGCGTCGGGAATCCACTTTTTATTCCTAGGTGAGGGTATTCCTGTCGTTGGGTGTACCATGGGGTGGTACACCGTACTGTACCACATATATGGTACGAATTGATGCAGTCTTTTGGTCGCACAGCCCTAAAAAGGCTGCTCAAATCGATGAGCGGGCATGGATGGAATTCGTGCAGATAACGATATATACCTCGGTAACACCGAAAAGAATTAAAGTGTGTTTGATATAATACTGTAAGAGATGTGGGGCATGATGTAGGTAATGATACTGAGAGCGAAATAATTTGCCATGATAGTATTGAGCCCCATCTCACTAATGTTGACAAGCACCCAAGCTCCATTCTATTCAAACGAACGGCACTAGCAGGTCTGAAAGCCGGCTCCGAAAGCTAACGCGATCGTTAAATATGAAATGCGGCAAGAAAACATGAACAATAGGAACTGGTGTCCTGGTTTAGACACTTCCAGACGTCCTGTACAAAGTGGACTTTTCCCATAGTTAAGCACCCCAGAACATTCATATTCCGTGATTTTCTATTCCTTATGACGATTGAGGGGTGAGGGGGAATAATTACTTGGCTTTGTATTGGACGGTCATTCAGAAATCGTTGGGACCCACCTTTATATCCTGATGAGCGGGTATTCCTCACCTAGGGATTACTAGCGAGGGGATCGTCTGTAGCGATTTTCTACTTTCAAATGGCTACATTGTAGTATTCGTCTACAGATATCAGAAAAACTTCAACGTACACTTCCAGAAATAGTGCAGCCGCTGCGTCTTGCATATTGTAGTACCCCTCCGTCCACTCTGCCAGCGTCTCCCCTTCAGTTCCCCGCATATATAATGGCAGCGCTGCCTGCAGTAGCCCCAGCCTCGTCGAACTCGCCGAGATCTTCCAATGCTACTGCAGCAGCAAGTGCCTTCGAGGGGAAGGCGTCGAGACTGACGCGCGTTTATCGGCGTGTGGGGGCAGCTGCAAGCCCAACGTCCAGTGCCCCCACCGCGTGGAATGCCAGCAATGAGAAGACGTCTCCGTCCCCTGAACATGAGGGCGAGAGCAACAAGGAGCAGCAGACGGCGCCGAAGGCTCCTGCGGCAACAAGATCGACCAAGTGGAGCGCGCTGCGTCGAGAGATTCTACCCAGCCCGGCGCTTATGACAGTGAGCGCCAAGGTTCAGCACATCATCGAGTACGTTGTCGCAATGGGAGACTTTTGTGTTGTGCTTCATAGTTATTAACATGGTGCTGCAGAATGCTGAAGAAACCACCTGAAGACCGCTCTGAGAGTGATATCCTTTCCACTTTGTTATGTCTCCGACTTTGTTCGTGCTCGTTGCCTATTTCATTTAATTTCCTTGACCAAGAATGTATTGACCTCTTGCACACGTGAAGATGCTGTATCAGTGGCTCATGAACCAGGAAAAACTCAGCTCGCTGTTCACAACCATGTCGGAGGTGTCTGCTAAGAAACTGTGTAAGGAGATGGAATTTCTCCATCTCAACAGCGGCGAGGTGGTCGTCAATCAAGGCGAGAAGGGCAGCACATGCTTCGTACGTGCAGCTCAACGTTAAATCTATTGCCAAAGTCTCGCTAATCGCTGGCGAGTTTTTATTGTAGATCCTTATGAGTGGTGTCGTGTCGGTGTACGTCCGCAGTCCCGACGAGCAGATCAGATACCAGCGCATCCTCCGCTCGAGCTCCGTCTCCTCCAGCATGCGCAGACTTGTAGGTTTTCAGTGTCTAGCTCCCAACCATTTTCGCGACTGATTCACTCAAGATGCTGTAGTCAGGAACAGCGAACATTAACTACGGGACCAAGGTGGTGACGCTCACGCCAGGCGCGACGTTCGGAGAACTCTGCCTTATTGAGCCTGATTCCAAGCGTAGCGCAACTGTGATCGTCGATCCGCAGGCGCAAATGGCAAATTTTATCGTACTCACAGCGGCATCCTATCTACGAATGACTCGCAGCCAAACGATTGAGGTGAGTTGCACCATAGCTTCCTACAAGTACACTGATCTCGAAGTTGACTTTTGGACTTTTGATCATGTCCTGAACCGTGTCTAGGGAACTATCACGGACAATATCGCCTTCTTGCAGCATTTGCTTATCTTTAAGAGCTGGACGAAGATGCGTACGTCGAAGGTTTTGGCGCTCTTACTTGCATTGGGTATCTCACACTTGTTTTGTCTTCAGAACTCATGCACATTGTAAACTCTATGAAGCTGGTTAATGTCTCCGCTGGGGTACGTCACATCCGATTATTATTCACAGTACAGCAATTGAACTAAATTTTGTCAACACTGCAGCAATACTTGACGCGCAAAGGCTCTGAGGCAGACTCCTTCTTCGTTTTCTTACGGGGCGAGGCCGTGGAGAGCGTGAATCTGACAGTTAACGAGAGTTCCGAGATGAGGTAAGTCTGTGTATGCTTCATTCTCCCCTACGTCATTATCTGACGAATCCCACCGCGTATTGGATGCAGTATGGGTGAAGCTCGCGGTGTACAGCGCAGTATTACTGTCGAGCTGACGTTTTTGGGTAAATTTGACGTTGCTGGTGAATACCTGGCGTCGGAGAAGAAGGTATCATTGTGTCCTGTGGATATTCGCGCCACAACCGATGTAGACTGCCTCATGCTCACGGTAGGGGTCATTATTTTGCGTGCATTTTGAAGAGAAAAAAAAACTAGGCTGTTTACTAATGGTTATGTTATTGTTGCTTTGCAGAGGAAGTTATTCATGTTGCATTTTGGTGGGAAAGAGCTCAAGCCCCACGTAGTTCCAACTCGAAGACGACTGCGCTCTATCGCTGAAGCGCGTGAAGCTTGGCGAGAAACGCGAATCTTGCAAGCGCTGCAGTACCCGAACCTGAGGGTCCCCATTACACGCAAACTCATGCGACTCAGTGGGAACTGTTGTTTGATCTGTGGAAGACGTACGCACGTTGCAGGGGACCAACTTTGCATGGAGCTCCCATTGTACTACATGCTGGAGGAGAAGCAGAAGAAACGTGAGCAGAAGGAGCGAGGTCGCACCGCAAGCAAACACCGCATCAGTGTCGCGACACCAGCTCCTTCGAACGGCTCGGCCCCTGACGCTTCCAGAACATTGACCAGAAAGCCAACAATGGCGTCGATGAACAGTCGAACAGATCTTCCGTCACTGCGTGAGAACGATCGCGAAGATGTCAGTGAGCCCCCGAGTCCCGTTCGTCTTGGTATGCAGCTGGTCACGAAGCAGTGGCAGGAAGCGGAAAAAAGTCGAGCTATGCGAATCCCCCAACGCCCAATGGTGAGCACAACCAGGAAAGTTGACAGCAATTCGCCATCTCCAGGCTAACTCCTTTTTGTTTTGTATCTGCAGACGACTCCATCGGGGAAGCGAGCAGAGCCGTTGGCAGTGACCTCCATCACACGTTCGTCCCATGTTTCACGGCGTCAAGAAGAGGCTGAGCAACAACGTCGCCAGCTCACACAGCGCAAAACTCGCACGATCCAGGAAGAGCTCCAGCATATTCGAGATACCTGGCCGTACTGCTGGAATAATGACGATGACGGGAAGCAGCAAGACGCAACGACGGGAATGCTGACGCGTTTGCGGTCTCGATCACGATCCCCGTCACCACCGCTTGATGCGCGAAAGCCCCGGCCTGGACGACATGGAGGCGGCAGCTTGTCAGCCCGCACATGAACCAACTCTAACCCGAACGAACAGACCACCAAACTAGGCAAAACCGGAAAATATTTAATCACTTTGGGGCAGCAATGAATTCACTACCAAGGAATCTATAGTGCTCCCCTCAACAATTTTCACGTACCCCGCTTAAGCGGTAGACAAAGCGGCAGGAGGCAGCCCAGGTAGACGCGCGTACACTCCACATCCTCCTGCCAAACAGGCTCACATATACACTGCGAGTGGCTGAGCGCACCACCATCCCACCCACTGACCAAAGCGTCCACGTTTTCCAGCTTCACCGTGCCGTTATACTTTAAAACGCAACTTCCTTGGTGCTTCGTGGCGGGGCTTCATCATCTGCTGGCTGGGATACAGAGCCACTCGTAGGGGGCCTGCGCGCCAAGTGTGAGGCCTTGAACTCCATAAGGTCCTCCTGATACTCGTCCGATTGCATATACTGAGTCACTGTCTCGCCCAACACGTTGAGCACTTCCACCTGCTTGTGGTCGATGTTGTCACGGGCGTAGCGGTCTGCAACGCACAAATCGCCAACCACTTCACCGTTTACGAGCAACGGAATACCCACGAAGAACTGCAGCTTGGCCGTGAAACGCTTTTCGCCCGAAATCCGCTTGTCCGAGCTCACATCAAGCACGATGCACGGCTTGCCGCGAGTCGCCAGTCGTCGGAAGGTCGGCAGACTTCGAGGTAGGCCCGGCCCCGGCTTGCCGTCATAGTACCTCACGAGCTCGAAATCTTCGGTGCGAATGCCTGCCATGGGGCAAGTCAACGTCTCCATCGCCAGCATGCAGATCTCCTCCATGTCCTCGTTGAAATAATGGATCCGGCGATCGGAGCTCTTTTTCCTGCTCGTTGCAATGCTAGCATTGGACGCAGTTCTACCCATGGAACCAATCGGCCTACCCTCGTAGCCAGTCCCTCTGCCTTGACTTGACACAGAGGACGACTGCTTGTGGTAGGACGGGGGGCTGCTACTTCCATCGTCGCTCATCTGTGACGCCGATTCAAAGTCGTTCAAGGACAATCCCTTGTTGTTGGCCATCATCGTAGGAGGAGACGCCGACGCGGGGTTGTCGTTGGGCGGGCTGTGCGACTCATCCGAAGTCAGTGAACTGGTGCTGCCGACGCTCGAGCCGATACCCACGCCATTAGGAGGTAGGATGTTCCCCGGTCCACCATTCACCTCCAACTCGGTACCATTGCTACTGAGCATCCGAGCGGGCGGATTCGCGTATCCTCCAACCATGGAGCTGCCAAAGTTCTGGTTCGCGAACGCGTTCGTGACGACGCCGTTCGAGCTGGCACTCTTGGCCAAACAGGCCTTGCACACTCGCACCTTGGCCGCCACTTCCTGGTCTCCCTTGACCATCTTAAACACGGTACACGCGGAGCAGACCACTTCACCGCACACGCGGCAGTGATGACGTCGCTTCAACATGCTGAAAGATTGCACGCAGAGCGAGCAGTTGGTTCGCTGCGCGTCGTTCACCCATTCCTGACGCTGTGCCAACGCTGCCGGCGCAAAGAGCGCTTGCTGCACCGCCTTCTGCATGCCGGATAGATCGCCCGCCAGTCGAAGCGAGGTGAGGCGAACGCCAGCCGAAACGCTCTCGCCTCCTCGCGCCTTCCGCATTGCGAACGTCCACGTGACGTTGACCATGTTGGGGTCCTCGGGGGTCTGCTGCACCACGAAGGAGCTGGGCTCGAACACCGTCAAGCTGTAGGCGTCGGGCTTGCCACGAATCCCGTACTGCGCAGCTGCGCCGTCGTACGACTCGAACTTCAACACGCCCACGTTGCCGTGCACGGGGTGGTTAGGTAGCAGCACGCAGTACTCGCGGATGCAGAACTCCTTGGAGCGGCCCAGGGTCTTGGGCGACGAGTACACGAGCCACTTGAGCGTCATGGACTCGACCGACGCGCCGTCGTGCGTAGAGGCCGGGTCCGTGTGGTGCGCGTGCAGCACCTCGCCGTCCAGGAAGTTGCGCGGGTGCAGCAGCTTCTGGAAGCCCCTCAGGCTCGCGTTGTCCACGGAGCGGAGGCACTCGAGCACGTCGGACACGGAGCCGGTGACCTTGGTCACGGCGCGCACCGAGTAGGACAGGCGCTCGCTGTTCTTGGAGTGCAGGTAGACCATGGCGTTGTCCTTGCGGATCTCCACGGCCCAGACGCTCATGTCGGACGCGCTGCGCACGAGCTCGTCCACCT
>JAIKVE010000797.1:0-16110 GCA_024679115.1 Phytophthora pistaciae | reverse complement strand
CGAGCAGCTGCGGTGTCTGCGTTTGCAGCGGTTCGACTCGGCCGACTGGGCTATGCAGATGCAGCACGCGCAGCAGTCCCCGCAGACCGACTCGCCCCCGACAGAACCCGCGAACGTCGCGCAGATGATCATGGACCGACACGCGCTCAAGACGTGCGCGCTCGTCGGCCCGGCGCCCGTCAAGAACAGCGCCGACGCCCAGGCATAGGCCTCGAAGGAAGAAGAGGACAGATTCTAGCCTTCCTGTAGCTACTACCCCCCATTTAACGGCATCAACCAATGTACACCACCTCATCTACTCTGTCTGTTTGGCTGGCATCGTCAATGGAGCATGCATAGATGCGGAGGCGCGAAAAACGTCGAAAAGTATCTTCCAAGGCCTGCGTCCACGTACAAAGCCCCAGGCCGTTCCCCCTGCCTTGCCCGAGCTGTGAGCAACGTCCACGTGCGGAGGTCACCCCGCGAAGGCCGCGCACTGATTCTGCTCGGGCAAGATCCGCCCTTCGGTCGGGTCTCTGCAAGACTCGCTTCTTCGCCTGACGCATTCCCGCAAGAAGCCCGCGGTCTCGCGCGGCGTGTTGGCAAGTGAGACAGGAGCTGCAAGAGGAGCAATCGTCTCCCTGACCGAAACCGCGCGAGCTGAGCACAGGATTCACCCAACCGACCCCTTCGCGTGGCAGCCCATTTCCTTCATGCTGGACGCGTTCAGGAAGCACGCGCTAGGTACAAACTGCAACCTACCTGTATACGTCAATCAGGTGAAGCTGCAGTAAACCTAACTAGTTATCGCGTTTTGTGTGTGCAGTGATTCTTGTGGCCATCCTGTTCGCTACCTATCGCCTGTCACGACTGGAAAGCGAGCGCGGACGACGCGGAGCTAATGTCGAGCGAGACGTGAGTCGAACGCCGCAGCTCTTCTAAGTTAATTGTCACCACACTCGCTGTGTCTGACGCGCCCACAGTTTGAGAATGTCGTAGGCTTCCTGCACCAACGTCTGGATGCAAAGTACCGAGTGCTACGCATTGAACCGCCACCGCATTCCACGATCAAGCTGCACGCGATGGTGGTGAACGGAGGGTTCGCCATCCCACACGTGGGTACGTCGACTAAACTACATGGATTTTGGTGCTGGCGGCGTGGTGGATGAATCCTCACGTGTGTGGTTCAATCTGTCACGCGTTGCTGAGTAGAAGCGGAGGTTTTCGTGGACCAGCAGTTTGTGCTGGACCAGCGCAAACAACGGCGGCGAGATGTCGAGCCCTTGCCGCCGGTACGCTTTCGGGTGTACGATGCGACCACGATGACAACCACAGCTGAGGTAAACTTTGACCTGTATGGCCAGGGTTGCTTTGTTTTACCAACTTCTACTCTCTTGTTTTCGTAGGATCTACAGAAGCGGAAACTCATCGCCTCGTACGAGCAAGGGTACCAACCAAACTAAGCGCTACTACTCGTTGCTGAACATGTCGATCTCTTCCTCTGCGCTAGATTCGTCGTTCGAGGCGCTTGATTGGGCTACTTGAATCCTGCTGCTCTTGAGGACGTCTTTGCACCTGGGTATCAGCTTTCCAGCCGAATTGGACGACAGTAGCCGTGAGGTTATCAAGGCTGCCTTTCGTGTAAGCAGCTTTAACGATCGCGTTCGCAGCGGCTTTGGCGTCCTGGAAGTGTGGCAACGCGATATCCACGACCTCTTGGTTGCTCAAGACGTCCCAGACGCCATCGCAGGCCATCACCAGAAACAAATCGTCGTCTTGTACTTGGAATCGCGTGATTTCTGGGTCACATGAAACCAGCGCTGTCGGTGTCTTCAAAGATCGGTCACCAAATGCCCGCGACACCGCCAAGTACGTGGATGCCTCCTGTTGCATGGTCAACCCAGCGCCCACAGCAGAGTACACGCGCGGTATGCCAGCTATCTCCCCCACAAAACCTCCAGCCTTTTCAATGCGCTTCTTCTCGTCCGGACGACCGGGTTTGTGGTCACTGGTGAGCGGCACAGCGTGTCCACCTCGACACAGAACGGCGCGACAGTCTCCTAGGTTCGCCGTGTAGAAAGTTAGCTCGCTGCTGTCCCCCTACGGCATTGATCTTGCTATCACTGCGGCTAGTCGAGTCGGCTAGAAACCAGACCAGCAGAGCGGTTGAGCCGTCTTGTGACGGATTTTTCTGCAATATATGCGCATCAACTCGCTTAAAAGCATCTTTGAATGCCATCAAGAGATGCTCGTGCTGTTCTTGGCACCACTTCCACCTCGTCTCATGGCGGGCTGCTTCTTTGGTATCAATCTGCTCCACCTCACTCTCCATCTGAGAAATGGCACGCGTAAGTTGGCTAAACAGCATTTCCAGTTCGGGATCTGTGGTTCCCGACCTCAGAGTTTCCACTTCAGTAAGCTGCTGTCGTAGCAGATTTCTCTGCTCAACGATAGCATCTTGGCGACGCATTTCTTGGCTCGACAGTTCGCGGCAAGCGCGTAGGCTAGCCAGCGCTTTCTCTCCAATATTTTGCCGTATCGCTGAAGCTACAGTCTTCAATAGCTGTCGAGACAGAAAATCTGCTGTAAATTTTCCGCCATGGCCGTCAAATACACCAAACACTGGACCAGGAAAGAAATGGGTGGAGGCAATGTGGCGGTCTTCATTGGTGGTCTTCATTCCAGCCCACGACTTCGTAGCGAACCGCAGCCGAGGAATCGAAAAGTCAGCACCAAGCCCCGACTCATCGGTACTTCCACCATCGCTCGCTGGACAACCTGCTTTCAGCTTCCTGCCATCCTCAGCATCATCCTCGTCACGAACCTTCCGCTTTGACAAACTCTGCATGTTGGATTGTATAGGGGTGACCCCTGACATCTGCCCTAAGATTTGGTGTATGAACCGCCATCTTCCGGGCTAAGCGAAGCTCTCTACTAAACGCTAATGGCAAAAGCCGATGACTTGCGGTTCTACTCGACGGGGTGCAGCTGAAGTCCAGATCGTGCAGCCGCTGACCATGTTAATCTACGATCGACATCGCACAACAGCGGACAAATGCTAGTTTGGATCACCACGAAGCACAAATTGAATGTTAGAACAGCGCACCATCAGAATGAAATTATTCAAGAGTCTTACATGGAGTCCGGGTGGGTGGAAGGCCACTGCACCCACAAGTCTTCGACGGCGCGTAAAGCCCTCTCGTGAAGCACCACCACACAAATTGCGTCGTATCCACCCGCTGCAGATCATAAGCAAAAACACGTCGCTGGTCAGTCCAATACTCACCAAACCAGATTAACACCAAGAGCAACGTACCTCCAGGCACACCAGCAACCAGAACACCCGGCAGCGCGAGCGTTGCATCGAGGATAGCCGTCTGCTCGGGCGGCTCGATCGGAACTCCTGCAGCATTTCCCATTTCACTGCAACGTCGATGGATGTCAGTCTCTATCTCCGTAAAAGGCGAATGCAGTACCACAAGCCTACCGCATGAGCTTTCGGAAATGGGAGAATGCTTCACTGATTCTCATAAGAATGACCCCAATTCTAGCATCCGTAGTGCCCCACTGTACACACACATTACAGCCCACACGCACGGGTAAGTACAGCATAGCACTAACAAAGAAGACTATATCGATATACCTGTTCACGGCTTTGAGCTGCCATCGTTGCCCAATCGATTGGCGTGCTGAGGCTGTCTTCCAGCTCGCAGATTTCCGCGAACCCTTGCTCAACCTCCATGTTGTGGTGGTGGATTTCGTCCATCACCCTCTTTGCGTGTTCGGGTTGTTCCTGTCTCCACTTCAACACTTGCCGAACCATCGACACCGTCGCCGAACCGGACGACACGTCTCCCAAGATCATGTGGAAGGTTGAAGGTAGTCGAACGGGTTTCTACAAGCAAGGATGACATGTTTAGTAAGCATAGTAGTTACTGTAGTAACGTTGAAATGAAAGCCATGAAAACCAAAGCAACCATACCACGCGGTTAGAAGTGTTCCACAGCGCGCTGTCAGTGATGCAACGAGCAATTTCGTCCGATTTCATGGCATCTTCGGATGTAAATGCATCCAAGATTGATGCAGGGAAGCGGGTATAGCGCTGAGAGCCAAAGCATGCAGTCGATACATCAAACCCACTTCCGATCTGTAAAATACAGTGCAACAATTAGTTATTCAGCTGTCGTTGCTACTACCGAGGACAAATTGGTTAGCCCTACCTTGCGTTGCACGTAGCAGTGGCTCAACTGAGCCAAATTGTGCACCAGTTCCAGGTCCTTTTGCTGGGTATCAAAGTTCGCGGTTGGCACGAAGAAGGCCACAAGTGCCGCAACAAGGGACGTCACCAGGGCGGCAGAGCTGCCCATGCCAGTCTTCAGCGCCACCGTCTTGTCGCCGCGCTCTGAGAGGCAAGTATCAGTACAAAACTCCTCTCATTCATTGTAACCTGTCAACCCTACCTTCCATTGTTGGTGGAAGGAACGTCTCCAATGCCTTCAAGTTTTCGCGACGAAGCGGCAGCTTTGCATCCTGCAACTACAGTAGATCAACACCCAAAACCAATGTCAGCACCATAACAACCCGTCCACCCCATCAACCAAAGGTTCTCATACTCTTTTCACTTGTGAGTAAAAGTCGTTATCACCGCGGAGCGTGACGTGGACGCCCTTCTTCTCCTCCGTCAGTTGCTGGAACGTGTCGCTGCTCTTAAACTCGTCCAATCCCGCAATGCCATTCACAGCACACAAGACCGTCTCCTCAATGTACGAGTTCCGGTGTGATCCCTCCCTACCACCACGCAAATTGGGTCAGCAATTCTGTTTGATCCTTCACTAATCTATACGTAGCTCCTCATCACCTGAGCTGGAATCGGAGTCGTCCATCGCCATTTTTCTCGATCCAGCCGTCGATCAACTGGCCGAACTGCGCGCTCTCCACCTTCAACGGGAACAGACGGCACCACTCACTGGAGGAAACCGGAATCGAGTCTTTTTCACTCAAACTCTGCATTTTAACGATAAATATTAGCGTTTTTATCGCAACTCGATTGTTGCAGTGATTGACATGCCCACCTCAGCCCCCACTTGGGAGTAAAACCTCGCCGTGCTAGACAAAACAAGCCCCGAGTACTGCTCGTCCAGGACCAGGTAGCCACCCACAAGCAGCACCTTGCCGGGCGCAGACACGCACGTGGGGCGGAGGCTCGTCATGCTCTGTATCGCCACGTCGCCAAAAGTGAGCCGAGTACAGTAGAGTGCACGTACGTCAGCTTCAGCCTGTCATAAAGGGGTAGGCTTTCACTTTCATTGGTCACTTCATACGTAAAAACCTGTGATTGGCTCGAATTCAAATCTTACTTCGGGCCTTAATTCCGCGCTCTTTTCGGCTTAATTCCACTTGACGTCTCGCCTCAATCCGCCGTCCTCCTCCACCGGGCATGGCGTCGTCCTCGGCGCCGTACGTGGCTCCGTCTGTGGCTCCTACAACCCCCACAGCCTCTCACGCGCTCTATACGTCTCTTGCGTCCAACAGGGAGCACGCCAACCCGCTGCAGCAGCGCGCGGCCGCCGCAGCACAGGTGCGTAAAGTCCACTGCATTTCTCGCGCTCTTAGTCGTCACACTCGAAAGTTATTATATTATCCCAACGCATGCTTACGCAATATGTTTCTATCATTTATATTACTATAACTACTGTAGGCGCTGCTGACGACGGAGCGGAAGATCTCGCAGCGGGAGATCCAGACCATGCTGGAGAAGAACGAGGCGGCGTTGAAAGGGTGGAACTCTCTGCACAAGCAGCAACGTACGGACAGACCGAAGCGCCGGAACAACAGCACTCAGTACTATATGTACTAGTAGTATTTTTTTACTAACGTTTCTTTTGTTATGTTATTGTTTCGTTGCTGCAGCGGCCAAGACGAACCCGGCAGAGCACAAGGAGTGGGTGAGGAGGTGTCTGATCTTCCGGCAGCAGATTGGAGCCAGGCTGGAGGTGCTGGCGTCGCTGGCAGACAAGCAGATCGCCCAGGAGGATGAGAAGGCTGGAGGACAGAGGGTCTCGCCGACGGCAGGCGCTGCAGCTCAAAGGACAGGGGTGCAGCCTAATCCGGCGCCCACAGGAGCTGTGGCCCCACAAGCTCAGCGTCAACCATCGCCAGCTATGCCCCAGCAGGTTTACGCGCCGCCACAGGTTTCGACGATGGCTAGTAGCAATCCGATGGCGATGGCGGCGTCAGCATCGATCGCACCTGGATCTGCGCCAGATATGAACTCTGCAGCCCCGCCGACTCTGTTCCCTGAGCCTCCGATGCCGACAGTAGGATTCGCATCTACGAGCACGAGCATGTTTTTCCCGACGGGGCAGGTGAACCCGATGCAGACCTCGTCTGGATTTTCGTCAACTACCTCAATGGCAGTTTCTGGTGTTACCACGTCGACTCAAGGTTACGCAATGAGCTCGGGGGTACAGACCTTCACGCCTAACGCGTACATGACCTCGACCAGTGGGGCACCCAACGCGTCCGCTGCATTTGTGAACCAGCAGAACTACATGATGGGCGGTGGTATGATGAATCCTCAGCAGCAGTTCATGCCAATACCCATGCCGATGAACATGGCACCGTCGAGTGGTGGCAATATGTTCGGCACCAATTATGGTATGTCTTCGGTGCCGACGTCGGCGAGCAGCTCCAACACCGGCAACCGCAGCAGCAGCAATAATTTTCCTGTGGATCCATTTATGACACCGCTCGGGTTTGACCCCGACCCAAGCTTCGGTTCAAGCGGCTTCCCAATGACTGGTATGGCTGGTATGTCGATGCAACAGCAGCAGATGATGGCGTCTATGAGTGCCGGCAATTTTGGAGCACAAGGAGCATCGATGATGCCCAACAATTTTGGTTACGGGGGGATGCCGACTGGTCCAACGTCTTCATCACAAAATATGATGCCGCAGGCACTGCCAAACCAGCAGTTTCAGCCTGCATCCGGCGGACTACAACCTTTTCAGCAACATCCGCCACAGCAAGCCGGAGCAGGATCCATGAATATGTCGCCAGATTCTGCACTATATGGTGACAGCAACGTTAATATCTTCGAAGGACTGACAGATGATGCCTTCTTTCCAATGCAATGACCAACATCTCCTCATCCCTGTCGAAGTGTTCCAAGTCCCCGTTTCGTTGGTGCGTCGTTACTGCGTACAGCGCATGTTCATCATATCGTAATCTTGACGAAGCAAGTCATATAAACGTTCTCGTCGCACAGACACATTGGCAGACGCATGAAGGCGCAAGCGAACTGAATTCGGGATATTTCGAGAGGCGGCGCTGACACGACCGACGCATTTGCTGCCAACGAGCACCTCGATTTTGTGCGCTTCATCCCAGGTTTCGTGAGCGGTGGCAGCAGCTCGAGTTTCTGGGTCAATCAGCAGCTCGGCAAGTTTTGGGAGGCGAAAGGGCTTGTGCTTGGACTCGATTGAGAACCGAACGGGGGAACGCTGCTGCTGAAGCGGCTGAAACTGATCGGATGTGTTTGTCTTGATCATTGCGGCGGAGACACGATCTGGACTTGGATATTCTTGAGGTGGTACCGTATTGTACGCAGTTGGAAGAGGACCAGGCTGTTGTTGCGTGTGGTAGTTCATCCTTTGAGGCGAATTTACGAACACTTGGGGGTAGATCGACTCGCGCGGCGAATCGTTGAAGCTCTTCAAAATCGAAGCTGTTGACTGCAAAGCAACAAATGCTGGTGACGAAGTTGTTGTGGAGCTTGCTGGGTTCGTGATTAAATATCTGGGGGCCGAAGGATGGAGGAGCGAGAAGTGCAGCTTGGATAATGATGCCACTTCGGGTTGAGCATGATCTATCTCGCGGTACTTTTCGAGGAAGGATTTTGCAGCTTGACCGTCCTCGTGGTCGTGGGCGAAGGGATCTTGATTGCCGACGAACCTTTCATATTGGAAGAGGTTTTTGTGAGCGAGGAAGAACGCACGTGCTGGCGACGGCTGCTGCTCCTCCATTCTAAGAGGCGGTTTGGCGATATGGAGTGACCTTTTGGTATTTCGGGATCGCAAGGGTCGGCTTCATGCAGTTCGAGAAGGAGATCATGAAGACCGAGAGCTCGCTATCGACACCGCCCACGCTCTCTTCTTCACGATCGAGTGCCCCCTCCTTCGTGCGTATCGGAGACGGCTCGTATTCGCCTGGAGATCTGTACGTCGAATGCATCCTGCCGAAGGTGCTCGCCAAGGACCTCAAGCCAGAACCAGTTCGCGCATCGGATAAACCCAAAGGCTGGGATACGAAGCACAGAGGTAGCAGCTTGGGCAGCAACACGAGCTCCAATGCCAGCATTTTGTCCGAGACGGTCGTGCTGCCTTTTGCAGAGCACCCTGCTGTTCTACAAGCGCAAGAAGAATGCCGCTGTCTCTTGAATGGTAACGACGTGTGTGTTCTCGAGGACGAAATAGTCAAGGAAGACGTGGTGCAGGTGCTTGGCAACGACGCTGAGCTCGTGTTTCCGACACGCAACATCTTCCGCTACCTCGTGATGTTCATCAAAAACATGGACCTGTTCCTCGAATTTCAGGTCGAGGTTCTGGACGACTCGCAGAAATATAGGGTGTTCACGGTGACCAACACGCGGTCGTTGGCGCGAGTTGAGGACACAGCGTGCCAACTGCCGCTGGCGTTCGGATCGCACCAAGGATGGCGCTACCTCTGTATGGACCTGCAGGATCTCACAAACCAAGCGTTCGGCACAAGGCATGTGACGACAACGGAGGTGCGCATTCGTGGCAACTGTCGCCTTCTGAGAATGTTTTTGCAAGACGAACGCTACGCGGATGCCGATCTGCCAGCACATCTTACCTTCCTTGGCGCATAGGCGTCGATGAACTAGATCTGCAGGGACGTAAGCAACACGAATGCTTGTTGGTTCTTATGTTTGGTGAGACTGCTCTATTCCCGTGCAAAGACCTTCATCCAGCAGCAATACGTTATCTCTTCTCAAATGTCTGTCTACCTACAGATACGACAGGTTGATCGTGTACTGCGGGTCTCGCTGGTTGCGCTGGCGCGATACCTCCGTGAAGATACGGTGACTCAGCCAAAGTGACTCCAGATAACGGTATCGAGCCACATCGAGACGGAGCGGCCGGCCTCGTTGGAGGCCAATGTCTTCTTCACCATGCGTATCTACGTATGGGCTTGGGAAGTAGGCTGCCATGCTGCCGCCCACAACCGCGATGCGGCACTGCTCGAGCAAAAGCACAATGCCGACTCCTCCTCCACATTCTGCAGCGTGTCGGGTGCACTCGCCTACAGGCGGACCGTGCGGCATGAAGGCACGAGTGCAACACGAGTCTCCACAACACAGAAATTCACCGCAAATCAAACAGAGGCCTGGGTCACAAGGGGACTTGTCGCACCTTGTACACTTCCGCCCTGCCATTTCGCTATAGAGCTCGTCGTACTGGATTGGCAATTCAATCAGGCGTGGTCGTGATGGCACTTCGCGAAGGATGAACATACTCGCCACATAAGCCTCGCTGCAACCTTCCGTGTGTTCGCACTTGTCGCCGACCTTCGAGCTGCCCAAATGTGTCTTGCTGAGCATGCGGTCCATACACCATTGCCAAATTTGGTCGAACGTGGCATCCGAACTGTGGGCAATATCGACCAAAGTGGGGATTTGCATTGTCCTAGCGTTTGCCGGATCGCTAGCCTCCTTATCCACAAGGCAGCGCCAGAAAAGTTTCATGCGCCGAACAAACGCAGCATTGGGCGCCAAAATGCGCTTCAGCCGCATATTGATATCGCCTGCAGTACTGAGTGGTTTCAGCTTCTCGGAAGGAAACGCCTTAGACATTCGCAGCAGAAGCTGTAATACAGCGTACGCTTCGGAGCCGCTATTACCAGCAGCTTCCATCGCTTTCATGAGTTGCTGTACAAAGCCAGAAGCAGTCGAAGAACGTCGAGTTGATGCCACAGGGCTGATTGCACGCCCACTGCGGGTTCGTCGCGAAGTCAAACTCTCGTCAGTACCTTCTGCTGCTTGAGAAGCCATCTCAGTCTCACTTGCTTCTACAACGGAAAACTTGTCTTGAAACAGTGATGTGCCTTGTGACTTGCTGGGCTCGAAAAACTCAGCATGAAGTCGTTGCAACAGATCTGCTGCCGTAAAAACCGGGATAAACTGCCAGATAGTCTCGAGCTCGTCTGCCATCACGCAAGCAACGACGAAAGCCTACAGTAGACACAGTACTATTAGAGCCTTGATCGTAAGACACGGACGCGGATTATTTGGCTTACCGTGAATGTGTCCGCTACTAGCAAGCCCAGGATCGTACCCCGAAGGCAAGCATCAATAGAGCCGAGGACCTATTACAACAAGAACATATAGGAAGTTAGATCCAGCATAACTGCATACAAGTAGACCAAACAATCTTACCTTTGTGAACTTGCGGTAGTCGCGCTTGGTTTCAGTGTTGATCGGGCAACAGCGTTTAGCTGTCTCCCAGATCACTTTTGCGTCGGCACTGTGCTCCAAAAGCGAAAATGTCCATCGGCAGAACTTTGTGACTGCTGTTAGCGACTCCATCTCCTTCTCCAGAGACGGTGGGCAGGGGTCCGTAAGCGGATCAAACGGAGCAGCCGACCCAGACGTACTGCGATGTTCGTCATCAGCAACAGTTAAGAAGGATGCCAACGTGAAAGCGCAGGCGGACCATAAGAAAGGTGCGCCCTTCTCAAGGCTGCCATGAGGCTCCCAAAGCGTTTCCTCAAAGTAATCCCGCCACAGATCGTGCTCAGTATCGTTTTCGTCGTCTTCAAATCCGCCATCGCGCCCAAGCACCGAACGGTACCACCCAGGCATCGACAATTGTTCCTCCACAATTGTATCCCATGTTCGAGACTTTGTTTCCTCGTCTCCGGACGCAACTGCAGAGCGATTACGGTCGTGCTCGTTCTCCTTTACAATCGAGATTCGGGGCTCGGAGGTAGGGATCAGGAAATTGCTCAGCGTTTTGCACAACGGGCAGAGGAACTGCGTCATTGCTGAATCCGGATCGATCGCTTGAACACCATCAAACTCTTCACCACGCATGGCCTTATCATGCAAGGACGTGATGTAACGCTCGAGGCAGTGGATGTGGACTGCGTGTTGGCACGTCCGGACATGTAGGCCACAAGGAGTGAGATAGAGTTTAGCACTTTCGTGGGGGCGACCACCGAAGCCGGGAGGCATGCGTTCCAAACGGAAACGCGATGAAAAATCATCATCGTCGTCACTGTCATCCATTGGTGCTCCTTGGCGACGCGCAGCAGCACCTCGGGCTCCAGCTATTTCGCGACCTCCCAATCTGCGAGGTTCCACACGATCACCACGAAGGTCCAAGCTTACAGCACCACGCATGTCCATTGGGAATAGCTGTTGGTCCTCGCGAAGATCCATGACACTTTCAAGAACCTCCAGTTCATCGTCAGTTTGCAGAAGCTCGCCTTCAATTACAGGTCCATTTCCGAACCGAATACGGTCATTGTTTTGGCGACGAGCCACCGGTGGACGGGGGCTATTCTGCGCCGTGTTATCACGAGTAAGCTGGTCCTCCAACGATCCATCCATGTACCATTCGGGAAAAGAAGTTGCGAATGCACGCAGAGTAGGGGATGGAGAGTTTGCCGTATCAGACGGCGTCGAGCTTCCACCAGAGCACAACTCCATCTTCTCGATGACTTTCTTCACGTGACTACGCACCTTCTTACCCTCTGGACCCAGTGCTTCGTGAGGTTCAGGTCTAAATCCAGGAGCGAGGACAGTTGACTGGTGGACGTAGGCCGCCATTCCCATTTGACCCTGTGACGAACTGTCATGGCAGAGAATGCAGTTGTAGCAGGGCCCCGTATCCACCTTTTGACGCTTAGCCGTAGACTCTTCCGGCTCTTCCACCATTGACGCCTTTCGTTTACTCAATACAGAGCTCGCACCATCGCCATCTTCTTCTTCAGACTTTCCTTCGTTTTCTTCGTCTGCGAGATCAACCATTGCCTGGAAAGCAGCCTGGCGTTTCGCCATCGCAGCCATTGCTCTCTTTCTTGCTTCCATTTTGCGCTGTTCCAATGTCATCGGTGGAGAGTTGCTGCCTTGTGTGGTGCTACCCACTGTCGAAGGGGGCACTTCCTGTTTCTTGTTCTTCGCTTTTGCGTCGTTTGCTAACTGCTCGAACACTTTTCTACAGACGGGCGATTCTGTAGTAATTTTCCAAATGAGCCACTCCACCGTCCCGGTCTGTTCGCTGTCGAGCAATGTCGTCGCTTGGGCTAGCAGCTGACTTAGAAGATTTAGCACCGACAGCTTAGAAGTGGCCGCGTTCGGTTTGCTTAAGCGCGTCCAAAAGCGGCGGTCTGCTGATTCCGAGGCCGTGTGAACACCATGCACCAGCAAGTGCAAGCAGGTCGAAATAACGGCGTCCGACACGCTATCCTCCGAACCCGACGTCGCCGAAGTTTGGGCCGAAGAAATTACCTTCCAAAGAATCACCTGAACAATTGCAACAGCGCTTTCACAAGTCAAAATTGTTTGAACTGGACGAAGAAACTCAACAGGAGCTCTGGCGGCCTTCAACGGTTCCTTCGGAGGGGCATCAGGGTTAGACTTCTTCGCTTTTTGGCGGCATGCGTTGCGATGGGTTGTCCAGCGGTCACGAGCTAACTCGTGTGCTTCACGATTTAGATGGAGGAAATATGGATTGTATCTCTCCAATAAGCCCTCCTTTAATTCGTACCGACCCGGTTCCATTCCTGATGGCGCGACAAAATTGGACACCTTCTGAAGAACTCCTTCAAGTCGCGCTGTAGGAATATCATCTTGACCTGACGGGAGGATAGCAAGGTCAAACAGTTTGCTGAAAGGGAGTGACTTCGCGCACAATTGCTGCAACATTTCTTCCGCAAGAAACTCATCGTCGTAAGCAACACCGGTAGCGCTCGGAAGGCTGGTACCAACGATAATCACGAGGCGCAGAAATTCCTCAAGCATCTGCAAACGCTGCTGCTCGTCGATACCTTGTTCCAGCGGCGAATATCCAACTTGTTTCGCCAAGTCGTCAGATCCACTCGTCGCATCGTTGGAAGCTGCAGCCCCATTCCCATCGGTCAAGACGAAAAAACTGCCAAGTTGAAATCGATCCATCATTCGAGACAAGAGCGCGTCTGGACCTGTCATGAGTACACCAAGCTGCAGCATGAGCGTATCTGCGTCGCGGTAATGGATACAATACGGTAGCGCCGAGTAGTTGTACAATTGTGCCAGCATATTTTCATCTCCATTCCGGCGCCACAGGTTAGAGTGGATTTGAGATGCCATCACCAGGCAACGGAGAGGCATATCCACAAGCTCCCACTGCTTGTCAGCCGGCAACTTATCAAATCCAAACACCCTCAAAAGACCATCTGCTGGAATCGAGCTTCCTAAACCAGTTGGGCTGATGCAGATATGTCGAACTGCAGCGGTCAGGAAACGGTGCAAAGGGATGTGGAGAGAAGTAGGCTGGGATGCAACGTTGAAGTCGTACGTCACAATGGATTTTTCGCGATTCCCAGCACCCCGTTTGCTTCCAGACGCAAGCTTTGCCACAGAAGCCAGTTTCTTCTTCTTCACCTTTTCATTTAGGTGAGCTGAGGAAGAGAGGGTAGCGCCAATAATCGGGCCAAAGGTCTCTGATACCTTCGCTTCGGGGCAGTCAAACTCGGACGGCTTATAGCCGTTCCAGGAAATCGCAAACACCGAGTGGACGCGGATACCGAGATTAAACATCGCCAACCAGCTGTCGGACTCGTATTCCACGTGATTCTGGTTGATACCTCGACGGACTTGAGGATCACCGCCCTACGACACACGGCACGACAGTTATTTAAGTGTTGGGTTCAGAGGAAAACATCAACAGAGCCCTTACCTGCAAGATACTCAGACACGACAGCCAAACCTTCAGATTGTCCTCATTGCAGACCAGTTCGCTCGAAAGCGTACCGATATTGAACACGTATTCCATATTCTCGATGCAGTGCTACAGAATACCCAGTACCAGAACACTTTGGTTAGAAGCTACAAGTCTTCGGCAACATACCGAGAGTTTGGGGAACTTACCTTGTACTTCTGACTGCTTAATGCAGGGTGATCCGCGTTTAGGATCTTGTCTTTCTCGTTGACGGCCGACTGAAATACCGTGTTCAGTGCACAGAGCAATTCGCGAACGAGTTCCAGCCGCCCCGGGTGCTTCGACACCTCTTTCTTTGTGTAGTTCTGTACTAGATGAGGCACTGTCAGGAACTGCACGGCAAAATCAAAAATCGATTCACTCGAGTTGCCCAAACCGCGCAAGAACATGCTCGTCATCGAGGCGTATGATCGCAAGTATGCTTCCAACATGCTCGCCCGAAATTGAATGTCGACCAAGTGCTCACGCAAAAATGAATGTGATCTTTCCACCGCGTTCTTCCGCAACGTACAGTCGTATCGCATCAGCAACGCCAGAGCCGAAGAAGTTGCCGAAAAACTTTCCGACGCTTGCACCCCTTCGGCAGTGAAATACTTCGACACAACTGCATCGAAACTTTTCCGAACACTGTCATGTCGGCGAAATGAGGGGCTCAGCGACACACCCTTGACAAACTCCTCAATAAATACGTTCTTGCAGCTAACCCGGTTCCCTTCCGCCAGGAATCCTGCAGATGCTACTGCAGTTTGGGCACCTTCTGCTCTGAAATCGAAGCGTTGTCGCTGAGCCGTTTCCTGTTCAGATGCCCATGTAAAGACGTCTTTATCTGCTGCAATCAGTGCAACAAGTACATCTAAAGCATGGTTGTGCAAGCGAATGCTGCGCTCCTTCACAAATTCTTGTACCGTCTTGCCTTTTGCCAAATTGTGCGAAACAGGAAGAAATCCTCTGAGATCTGGCGACCGCTGCTTTTGCAACGCTTCAGACACCAGCTCACTGAGACCATCCGAGGTGGTGCTGACAAACTGTAGCCACTCCAGAAGGGCAGGCGCTCCTTCCATCTGCTTTTCCCACCACGTCGGTGCCACCGAAATGTTCAGCGAGCGACGAACCAGGTTTCCAACAACCGCCGGACACAAAAGCAACGGCTTCGTTGAGATCGTTGCATCGCCCTGACTGTCCACTTGGTGAACTACTGTGCGCGCTTGAGGCTTCGACATCCCCAACTCCACGTAAAGATGGTTGATCACTTCATTCAACGAGTGCACATCGTCATTGTGCAAGCGAATTGCAAATTGCACACCAGCAGTCGAGCCATTGTCTGGGCAGATCGACTCGCTCGTCACTTCTTTAGGCTGCGCCTCAAGCCGACCACCCGGCCCATTTGTTCTTGCACCAGGGTCAGCGGTAAACTGCGCTGACAGTCGGGTAGACCGTGTCGACACCGCTCTGCTCGAGCCTGCAGCAGCTGAAACGTCTGTCACATCGGTGTCACTCTGGATCGGTAGAAATTTAGGCGGAAGATCTCTCGTAAACAGCTCAAGCGCCTCCGCCAACTCGAATCCATAATCCACTCCCAACAAAACCTGGTAAATGTGCTCCACAACTGCATCGATCACCACCGGCGCCACCAATCCAATATGTTTCGGCAATTTCTGCTTCTTTGCTCCACCCTCGGATCCTTCAGCTCCTTTGTGGTTCGAACAGAATCCACTCCGCTTCCAAGCCTACGAAAAAAAAAAACGTAATAAAAAATTATGTCAGTACTTCGTTTTAAAAATTAAAAACAAAATAATAATAAAAAAGCGCACGTGTAAATCTCCGCAGTCGCACGAGCTGCCCGCCGTCGTTCTCTGGAAGTACACATCGTGGCCCGCGTGGTCGCTGTGCGTGAAGCAGTCCTTGCACATGACGCACGTGGTGTCCAACTGGCAGTTGCGGCAGCTGTAGGCGATCTCGTCGGCCGAGAAGATGGCACCGCATATGCGCTTGCGCTCGGTGCGCGGCAGCTTGGCCAGGATCTGCGCGGGCGCGACCGCCTTCTCCTTCGCAGACGCGCAGAGCGACGTGATCAGTGCGTTGCACACGCTGGAGACTGACTGCCCCACGGCCAGCGCGCTGCCGGCCT